>ONZH01007210.1:0-62481 GCA_900303285.1 Rhinella marina
CATCTAGAAGAGGTCCACTCCTCTTCTCCTGCGTTCTCTGCCTCCTCTTCTGCATGCGGCGACTCATGCCTCTTAAAAGGGCCAAGGCTTTGCTGCTCCATCCATTGCCAGGCTTTTTAAGGACCCTTTGGCCATCACCCCGTGCCTGAGCAATTGGTTCCTGCATTGTACTAAGTTGTTCTTCATCCTCCTGATATGGACTCGGCTTGTTTCTGACCACGTATCTCTGTCCGCCGCCTGCCCTGATCTCCACATGTCTGACCACGAATGTCTTCTGCTGCCTTGGTACGATGACTCTGAATTCTATTGCCTGTTGACACTACTGGGATTCACCATCCGTACTTCCTCGTGTGAATGTAAAGACCTAATGGGTTCACACCCTCCCAGAGTGAAGTGGGTGTAGCGTGACCGAAACCTCTTGGGTATAGGTCACAAATTGTTTGTGTCACCACCCATGCTCCTGGCAACTGATTGGTGGGTCTCCACTCATGCCCCCAAATATGGTGTGATTCCCCTTTAAGTAAATCGAGTCATTACCCTCGCTACAATGTATCTGAGCGCCTGTCAGGTCGGAGCTGACCTGCGATGGATGAAATATTCATGGATGAAGCTACGATAGATGGTTTCCATCTTCTCCACCATCTCTGGACTTGCGAAGCATCTTAAACCTCTGAGAACTGACAGAGAAGAGGTGATGGTGGCAGATAAGACGACGTGAGAAACCTGTTAGCAGGATCGGATGTTTTCAAAGATGCTTCCATGTTGTTGTTTTTTTTTTTTTTTAGATGCAATGAAAGGTTTAATTGCAAAAGTGAACACACCCTTTAAGTTCTCGCCTGGTGAGGTGGACCCGCTAAGCTGCTTGTCCTTCAGAGCAGATCTTCAGCAGCACAGATAGGTGGCGCTGGTGCAGCAGAGCGAGGGGACAAGTGCAGCACAGGTTGTGCAGATGCAGCAGAAGTGGAGAGGCAGTGCAGCCGGGCTGAAGAACCAGTGTAGCAGCATGATCAAACCAGTGTAGCAGAGCTGTGGGCATGATGCAGCAGAGCTGATGATCATATGCAGCTCAGTTCCACACAGAAGGTAGCCGTGGCGATGTAAAACTGAAGACTATTGTAACTGATATGATGTAGCAGAGTTCTGAACACTGGAATGGCAGAGCTTATGTAGTGGCATTCGGCAGATTGGAATAGCAGAGCTGATGTAACAGATGTCTGGAGACAGGAATAACAGAGTTGATGTAGCAGATGTCTGGGGACTGGAATAGCAGGGCTGATGTAGCAGAGTTCTGAAGACTTCAATAGCAGAGCTGATGTAACAGATGTTTGGATAGAGGAATAGCAGAGCTGATGTAGCAGGGTTCTGGGGATTGGAATAGCAGAGCTGAAGTAGCAGTGTTCTGGAGACTGGAATAGCAGTAGAAGTTGATGTAGCCCATACAACAGTAGTGTAGGTTCACCAAAGGTGAAATATGAATAATCTTTTCGGACCCGTATGATCTCATACATTTCGGTGACGGACACTGCGGTCTGTTTGTTGTATGGAAAGAAGTGTCTTGTGATGTCACAAGTTTCCACAGAGGAGCCGCAGGAGCATCGCGTTTCACGTCGGCTTTTAGCTACAGCTTCAAGTATCAGGGTTTAGTAACGAGAAAGGAAATGCATGGAAAATAAAAGCGCAGAAGCTGATGGCGGAGTGGAATTACGGGGAGCTTGAAAGGGTTAACCTGCCATGACACCCCCCCCCCCCCCATATCTCCTATTATTCTCTGTGTGTCACCTTGAGGCCTAAATATAATTATATACTGTCCACCGATCAGCCATAACATTAGTGGTCAGGACCGACCTAATGTGGACCAAGGAAGGAGAACCGCTGCCAGGACCATGGGTGTCCAAAGCTCATTAATATGGGGGTGGGGGAGGCTAGCCTGTCTGGTCCCATCCCACAGAAGAGCTACTGTAGAGCAAACTGCTGACAACGTTCCTACTGGTGATGACTGAAAGGTGTCAGGACTCACAGCTAGCTGTGTATGGGGCGGTGTAGCCACAGACCAGTCAGAGCGCCCAGGATGACCCATGTTCTCTGCCTAAAGTGCCTACAATGGGCATGTGAGCATTAGATCTGGACGACTGAGCAACGGAAGAAGTCAGCCTGGTCTGATGAATCACGTTACATGATATGGATGGCCGGGTGTGTATGCATTACTTACCTGGAGAAGAGATGGCACCAGGTGTACTATAGGAAGAAGACAACTTGGTCTGATAAATCAGGTTACATCATGTGGACAGCCTGGTCTGATGAATCGCATTACATGATTCGGATGGCCAGGTGCGTGTGTGTCACTTACCTAGAGAAGAGATGGCACCAGGTGCACTAGGGGAAGAGGTAGCCTGGTCTGATGAATCGCATTACATGATATGGACGGCCAGGTGTGTGCACGGGTGTGTGTGCATTACATATGGGAAGAGGTAACCTGGTCTAATGAATTATATTACATGTGGATGGCCGGATGCATGTGTGTTACTTACCTGGAGAAGAGATGGCACCAGGTGTACTACGGGAAGAAGACAGCCTGGTTTGATAAATCAGGTTACATGTGGATGGCCAGATGCATCACTTACCTGGAGAAGAGATGGCACCAGGTTCACTATGGGTAGTACATGGCCTAGTCTGATAAATCATGTCACATGTGGATGAATGGGTGCACATGTGTCACTTACCTGGAGAAGAGATGGCACCAGGTGTACTAAGGGAAGAGGACAAGCCTGCCGATGGCAGTGTGATGCTCTGGGCAATGCTTTGCTCTTGGATCTTGGCCTCCTCTGGATGTGACACTACCACCTACCTAAGACTGAGCAGACAAATACCCCCCTTCATGGCAGTGGTGCCCCCTAATGGTAGTGCCTTCTTTCAGCAGGCACTGCAAAAAACGTCCAAATCCCCAGATCCAAGTCCTGCTGTCATCTGTGGGGTGTGCTGTATGGTAGTAGGCATATGTGTATCAGGCATCTGGGAAAGCTGGGTGGCCTTCTCTGGAGAAGCGGCCATATTGGTTGTCACTTGAAGTCCTGATATTAAGACTTGTGACAACATCTCGGCCAGAGCAAAACGCGTTGTGTTATAGTCTCCGGGATTTTTACTGCTGCACAGAGCACAGAGTGGTAATAAATCGCTGACACTGTGCAGATGTTACACCCTGAGTATTGTGGGTAATCGGGCAGTGCTCAGGGTGGGAGCTGCGTACACTGGGGGGGGCTGATGGTCGGACACTTGGGTCTTATAAACTACAGAACTATATGAACTTCGAGCTGAAATCCATGAGAAGCCGCAGGGACTAGTATTCCGGGTTTTATATTCTAATTTTTTGGAGGTTTTTGCTCTTTTCTGGTTGTATCTTGTATCAGGAAAACCCGTTAACATTCCTGCATCGTTATAACACAGAGGATGGAAATAGTAAAGCGTTACTGGACCGCCGCTGAGCAAGGCAGAAGCGATCTGCAGTAGGACGGAACGTCATAGAGACGAGCGAAGAATTATCTACAGAGTACGGATTGTAGATATAATACAGGTCCACTTCCAGACCTGCTACATAGACTGTGACCTCACTACACAACCTACGACATCATCATTCCCTCCTACACCTGCTACATAGATTGTGTGACCTCACTGCACAATGTATGACATCATCAACCGATTATAGACCTGCTACATAAACTGTGACCTCACCGCACAACCTATGACATCATCATCTGATCATAGACCTGCTGCATGCACTGTGTGACCTCACCACACAACCTATGACATCATCATCCACTCCCAGACCTACTACATAGACTGTGTGACCTCACTGCATTCTGTGTGACATCATGATCCAATCACAGGACACAGACAGAGAGTCGCAGAGTGGAAGGAGAAGAATCTCCAGCAGCACAGAGTATTTCAGGAGAAGAGTGTGCTGATCTTGTGGGAGGTCATAGACTGATCGTTACATAGTGGAAGGAGTAGGTTCCTCCCAGCAGCACAGAGTATTTCAGGAGAGGAGTGTGCTGATCTTGTCGAGGTCACAGGATGACAGTTACATAGTGGAAGGAGCAGGGTCCCCAGAAGCACAAAGTATTTCAGGAAAGGAGTGTGCTGATCTTGTGGGAGGTCTCTCACTAAGATCTGCAAACTAGGGGATAGGAGGGTCTCCAGCAGTGCAGAGTATTTCAGGGGAAGAGTGTGCTGAACTTGAGGGAAATTACAGCCTGAGAGTTACATACTATAGTGGAAGGATCAGGCTCTGCGGCAGCACAGAGTGTTTCAGGAGAGGAAAGTGCTGATCTTGTGGAAATCATTAGGAAGCAGAAGCAGTAGGCTCTCCAGCAACACAGAGTATTTCAGGAGAGGAGTGTAACCTACACTTAGGGCTTGAGGCTGCAGTTGCCTCTGTGTCCCGCCATCTACAAGGGTCCAAACACGTCACTAATGATCTATTATAGCTACTCCTGCATCTTCTCACATTAATACTTTCCATCCGCACCATGTGACCCCCCGACTATATGCGGAGTCCTCATTATTAACTGCAGCGTCGCGGTTCCAGACTTGTGAGTGCGAGTTGCACCTTCAGAGAAGCCGCGAAGACAATACTGCTGCTGAGATTTGCACGCTCACCGGGCTGGGGCAAGGCCTCGAATACCAAATGAGGATTCTATTCTTAGACCGTTTAATGGCGTCTCTGGAGCGCCATCAGCGCTGAGCTGGAACCTTCCGCAGAGACCGCCCGCTGTGTCTCGGAAATAGAGGATGGTAATTATGTGGTGGGTTTTACACATTAAGAAAGGCAAAAATTACAACTAACGCATTTCGGATCCTTGCATTTCCTCTGTCCCTGGGAGAGATTGGGTGAAGGGGATCACAGGTAACCTGTATCCAAGGGGGCAGAGGTTTGGGCGGATTCCAAAGATGTGACCGGCCGCAGCCACAGTGCCCAGGGGCATATGTATCATAGAGGCAGCCGATGTAGTTACTATTGAAAGAGCAACATTGTAACATCTCCTTATATGGGCAGGACTCATTACAATGGACTCCGATTTAATGAATAGAATGTCAGAACTGCAGTGATCACTGACACATAGGTGAAAGAAGGGAGAGTAACACCATTAACAACGAAGATACAAGGGATTGAACCAGTGGCAGTGACCTAAAAAACTGGACAACCCCTTTAAAGCTTTCATCTACTGAAGGACGATGAGATGCTACCTGAGATTTCTCCCTCCGGAGGTTTAGCTTCTTCCATCTTTCTGTGACTTCCTGCTGAGCTTCAGCTTCTACATAGCAGCCAATATAAAAAATCTGAGTTGCAGTGTAAAGCATGGTGGAGGGACAGCAACAACCGGAGCCTCTGGTAAGACAGAAAGTGGAATGAATACTACCTCAGATCATAGTGTTGTCCTAATGGAGTTAGTGTGCAGTGTAAAGCATGAGGGAGACACAGCAGCAGCCTGAGCTTCTGGTGAGAAAGTAAACGGATTTCAGACTACCTCAGCAGAAAATACAGTGAAGAGCAGAACTGCAGTGCAAAGCATGGGGGACACACAGCAAAAGCAGAAGCTTTAGTAAGAACGGAAATGGATGTCAGACTAACTCAGACTCTAGCAGACAATGCAGCAAAGCTGGAGACATTGATCATAGCTGTGCCCCGGTAGAGTAGAACTGCAGTGCAAAGCATGGGGGACAAATAGCAGAAGCTTCAGGTAAGAAAGAAAATGAATCTCAGACCTCAACAGAGAATGCAGCAAAGATGGAGTCACAGAGCATGGCTGTGCCCTGATGGGGCAGATCTGCAGTGCAAAGCATGGGGGACACATGGCAGAAGGAGAAGCTTCCGGTAAGAACGAAAATGGATCCCAGACTATCATGGCTGTGCCCTAATGGAGCAGAACCGCAGGGCGCAGCATGGAGGAAAAACAGCAGCAGCCTCAGCGTTCAGTGAGACAGGAAGGGACTTTAGACCACCAAAGGGGATAAGAGAGCAGAACTGCAGTGTAAAACATGGGGGAAAAGAAAGCAGCAGTCTGAGCCTTTGTGAAACAAGATGTGGATGTCAGACAGCTTCAAACCCTAAGAAACGATGCAACTAAGCTTGACCCTAATGGAGAAGGGCTGCAGGGTAAAGCATGGGGGGCAAGACAGCAGTCTGATGATATAAAACGTGGATGAATCTATTCATTGCAGTCTTTATGGCTGTGAGAGAGGATACAAGGTCCCTTGGTGGTGGGGTCCCCTACAGTCCGTGGCCCCCACCAATGCTGTCTTCTGACATGTCTCTATGGCAGGTCTATTTTTGGAAGATGTTTTATCCAGGGGTGAACATCCCGGATCTTCTATAATCCCCGGCGTCACCTCGATAGTTCCATAAGTGGTTAAAAATAAGAATGAGCGCGCTCACCGATCCTCGTAGATCCGAGCCGCCGCTCATTCCTGGGGGCTGACTCTCCTGTAAACTATGACGCGCTAAATTTAGTAGGAAAACAGTGGCTGTCAGTGAATGGAGTCGTGCGGTGCGGACCCCTCCTCTGCCATGTGCCGGGCGTGTGCTCAGGAGCCCGTCCGATGTCCACCAGCGACCAAAGCCAGGAGATGTGGAGAGCACAAGCAAGGAGGTGCAAAGTACAGAGGGGCCCTAGGAGAGAAGGGCCACAGCTTCCTAACCCAGGGATGTACTAAACAAAGGGCCCTTATCTCATACCAACCAACTTTGTAAACCACCAAACAGGGACACATTGTGTGCCACGCTTTGTGCACGGCGGCAAATTTTATCTGCATTAGGCCACGCCTCTTACTCCGCCCAGAACTATACAACTAATCTCACCCAGTACCCTTAATGCCCCCACATAGTAATTATTCCCCCTTCATGCCACCGCACAGTATTTATGCCCCCATTGTGTGTTCACAGAATTATGCTCAGTTGTGCTCCCAGTAATATGCCCACATTGTGCCCCTAGTAATATGCCCCGCTGTGCTCCCAGTAATATGCCCACATTGTGCCCTCAGTAATATGACCACATTGTGCTCCCAGTAATATGCCCACATTGTGCCTCCAGTAATATGCCCAGCTGTGCTCCCAGTAATATGCCCACATTGTTCACCCAGTAATATACTCAGCTTTGCCCCCAGTAATATGCCCACCTTGTGCCCCCAGTAATATGCCCAGCTGTGCCCCCAGTAATATGCCTACATTGTGTCCCCAGTAATATGCTTTTATGTGCCCCCAGTAATATGCTTTTATGTGCCCCCAGTAATATGCCCATATTGTGCCCCCAATAATATGCCCACATTGTGCCCCTCACAGAAAGTAACCACCATATACTTACCTTCTTGCTAGCAGCAGAAGCAGGACATCAGCTGCTCTAAACTGTGGAGGGGCAGAACCTAGGCTGACTGCCGACAGTCCCCGCCCCCCACACAGACCAGAGTTATGGAGAGCCAGCAGGAATTATGAAGTAGAGAGCTGATGCCAGCTACTGCTTTCTGCTTCATTATGGCAACTGTCTCTGCCTCCTATGGACGCAGGGACAGCTGCCAGAAAGCGGGCATACCTCCCCCGTACCAGGACATCGGGACAGCCACTGCAATCCGGGACTGTCCCGCTGGATCTGGATCGGTTGGGAGGTATGCCTTATCTATGTGCACTAAAATGCTGCAGGAAAGCAATGCATGTGGCACTGAGGAAGCCTCTGACTGCTATGGGGCCCCTAGGACCTACAGGTTGGATCCTTCCTTATGTGAAGCTGCTCAGGGAGTGGGGATTATTACAATGTATCTAAACTCTCTCTAGTAATGCTATGGACGTGTTCGGGACAGCTAGGATATAAACAAAATGTTTCCATTCATGTACTGCCAGCAGAGATCTTGCTAAAGATTTGAGACATGCAGTATATTAGAAATGTGCAGATCTTTACAGTGATTAATCAATGTTTTAATGAAAAATGATCATTTACTGCCACCATGTGGTGAACGGTGGTAATGCATACTCAAAGCTCCAGCACAAGACCAGGTAGTGATGAATGGCTGACAGTCACAGACCCTGCAGGAGCTGCTGTTCGGTGGGATTGTCGTGGGGCGAGGGGTACGACATTGATGTGTCTATACAACTTACATTGATTTCACTGCTATATAGCGGTTAGTCTTCAAGCGCCACAATGCCGCAGATCGCGGTGGAGATGAGTAAAACGTTGTGGCGGCTCTGCTTGGAGCGTGTTCATACGTGGAAGATTTATCGCAGATGAAATCCGTTCCACACGTGTGAATGGGGTTGTTTTGGTGGCAAGCACGTAGATTTCTGCATGTGTGAATTTGCCCTTTAAGGGGGTTTTCGCACAAATATCATCTACAGCAGGGAACAGCCACCTCCGGCTGTTCCAAAACTACAACTCCCAGAATCCTCCTTTCACTTCTGTGGGAGTTACAAGAACAGCCAAGTACGTGTGCATGCTGGGATTTGTAGTTTCAGCAGCTGGAGCTCCAATATGCTCCAATTAACGGCATGCTGCGGTCCAGAAGTGAAGAGGCAGTAACACACATCCTCGGCTGCTGCGCCAAACGTTCTGGTCTCAGAATAGTGGGGGGCCGAGGGATCCCACAACTATTACCTGCCCTGTGTCCTTTATGGGAAAACCCCTTTAATGGCTTTCTGAGCATTTGTCACTTTGAGGGCGCTGTTGATGTCACTGTTACGGGGGCACTGTTGATGTCACTGTTACGGGGGCACTGTGGAGGTCACTGTTACGGGGGCACTGTGGAGGTCACTGTTACGGGGCACTGTGGGTGTCACTGTTATGGGGGCACTGTGGATGTCACTATTATGGGGAGCACTGTGGGTGTCACTGTTACGGGAGCACTGTGAAGATTACTGTTACGGGGGGGCACTGTGGGAGGTCACTGTTACGGGGGGGCACTGTGGAGGTCACTGTTATGGGGGGCAATGTGGAGGTCACTGTTATGGGGGGCACTGTGGAGGTCACTGTTATGGGGGACACTGTGGATGTCACTGTTATGGGGGGCACTGTGGAGGTCACTGTTATGGGGGGCACTGTGGAGGTCACTGTTATGGGGGGCACTGTCGAGGTCACTGTTTATGGGGAGCACTGTGGAGGTCACTGTTATGAGTGCATTGTGGGTGTCACTGTTACGGGAGCACTTGTGAAGGTTACTGTTACGGGGGGCACTGTGGAGGTCACTGTTATGGGGGGCACTGTGGAGGTCACTGTTATGGGGGGCACTGTGGAGGTCACTGTTATGGGGGGCACTGTGGAGGTCACTTATGGGGGACACTGTGGATGTCACTGTTATGGGGGGCACTGTCGAGGTCACTGTTATGGGGAGCACTGTGGAGGTCACTGTTATGAGTGCATTGTGGGTGTCACTGTTATGGGGACACTGTGGAGGTTACTGTTACGGGCGGCTGGCACTGTGGAGGTCACTGTTATGGGGGGCACTGTGGAGGTCACTGTTATGGGGGCACTGTGGAGGTCACTGTTATGAGTGCATTGTGGGTGTCACTGTTACGGGAGCACTGTGGAGTTCACTGTTATGGGGGCACTCTAGAGGTCACTGTTATGGGGGACACTCTGGAGGTCACTGTTATGGGGGACACTGTGATGTCACTGTTACGGTAGAACTATGTCACTTATGGGGGAGCTGTGGATTGTCACTGTTATGGGGGATCTGTGAATGTCATTGTTATGGGGGATCTGTGGATGTCACTGTTATGGGAGATCTGTGGATGTCACTGTTATGGGGGATCTGTGGATGTCACTGTTATGGGGGATGCTGTGGAGGTCACTGTTATGAGGGATGCTGTGGATGTCACTGTTATGGGGGATCTGTGGATGTCACTGTTATGGGGGGATGCTGTGGAGGTCACTGTTATGAGGGATGCTGTGGCTGTCACTGTTATGGGGATCTGTGGCTGTCACTGTTATGGGGATCTGTGGATGTCACTGTTATGGGGGATCTGTGGATGTCACTGTTATGGGGGATGCTGTGGATGTCACTGTTATGGGGATGCTGTGGAGGTCACTGTTATGGGGGATGCTGTGGCTGTCACTGTTATGAGGGATGCTGTGGATGTCACTGTTATGGGGGATGCTGTGGATGTCACTGTTATGGGGATGCTGTGGAGGTCACTGTTATGGGGGAGCTGTGGAGGTCACTGTTATGGGGGAGCTGTGGAGGTCACTGTTATGGGGGATCCGTGGAGGTCACTGTTATGGGGGATCCGTGGAGGTCACTGTTATGGGGGATCCGTGGAGGTCACTGTTATGGGGGAGCTGTGGAGGTCACTGTTATGAGGGATGCTGTGGCTGTCACTGTTATGGGGGATGCTGTGGATGTCACTGTTATGGGGGATGCTGTGGAGGTCACTGTTATGAGGGCACTCTCTTCTCCAGGTCTCATCTCTGAGGATTACAGGTTGTCATTGTTTTGTACATATGCTTTCCTTTGTGCCCCTGCCCCCTGGATATGTAGGAGCTGCTCTGCTTCACTCCAGTCTCAGGATGGTGGGGGTCCGGATGTCAGACCCCCACATATTATAGCAATGTGCCATGATTTTATGACCATCAAACCCCTTTAAGATTTTCATTCATTGGAATTAAAGGGGTAGTCCGACCCTTTAAGTGCACAGCAGGGACAGGAACTGACAAGAAGGGGCTTTGTAAAGGTGATGTTTCTCTCTCTGTTTTGCACCCTCCCCCAGCGCTCAATCATTTTTTGGGTGGTCACACGAGCCCCTTAACCCCTTCAGCACCCTGCAATTTTCCATATCCATTTTTTTCACTCCCTGTGTTCCCGGAGTCATAACTTCTTTAATTTTTGTTCACATAGGGCTTGTTTTTGGCGGGACAAGATGCACTTTCTCATGGTTTTAATATTCCAAATGATGAAGTGGGAGCTGGAAAAAAACATTCCAAATGGGGCGGAATTTGGGGAAAAAAATGCAATTCCAGCAGAGTTTTGTGGGTTATGTTTTTACGGTGTTCCCTCCTTCCTCCAGCTCAGTACGATCACAGCAATACCATATTTAGATAGTTTATCTTAGTACCGGAAAAAAAAAAAAATTGCAATTTTTTTTCTTTGCCTCTCCATTTTCTGACCCCTATAACTTCTGTAGAGTTTCGTCTACGGACCAGAGTCAGGGCGCAGTTTTTGCAGGACGATCTGTAGTTTTTATTGATACCACCATTTTACATTGTGAGACTTTTTGATAACTTTTTATTTAATTTTTTTAAAACTTTTTTGGTAAAGTAACAAAAAATGGCCATTTTGATTTTTTTTTTACCAGTACTGCGTTCACCGTACTGGATAAATATGTTTATATTTGGGATGCGGAGGTGCCTTTTATTTTATTTCAATTATGAGGAAGGGGTGATGTGAATTTTTGGATATATTTTTTAAATACATTTTTAAATCTTTTTTCTGCTTTCACTTTTCCAAACTTGCAGTTGATTATTTGTGATGCAGATGCACCATGTTCTCATGGGAGCGCTGCCATCTGCAGGCCTCCATAGGAACTACAGCTATAAAATCCCTGGTTTCTTCAGAGGGACTGGGGGAGGGGAATTTATCAAAAGTGGTGTAAAGAAAAAGACTTAATTACCCTAAGCAAACAATCAGATTCCATCTTTCATCTTCTAAAATGACCATGGCATCTGAGGGGTTACACGTCTTCGATCGGTGTTATCGCCGATCGCGGTCATTAGCTCCAGGTGTCTGCTGTTTCCAGACACCTGATGCTCTCACGAGAGGGTGTCATTATTTTTTAAAGATCGGTCTGGAAAGGATTAAAGAGGTTGTGTCACTTCACAAGTGGCATTTATCATGTAGAGAAAGTTAATACAAGCAGTGTAGTGTAGTGTAGTGGGAAGCGGGGAAAAAAATTCCAAATCTGGTGAAATTGCAAAAAAAAATGCTATTCCGCTACAGTTCTACGGGTTTCCTATTTACAGCGTTCGATGTTCATTAAAACTGACCAGTTACTTTCATTCTACTGGTCAGTACGAATCCGGCAATACCTAATATGTATAGTTTTTCCTGCGTTTTGATAGTGATAAAATAATTATAAAGTTGGCCTTTTTTTTTTTTTTTCCTTGTCATATCTTGACCCCTATAACTTTTTGGTATTTATGTGTACAGAGCTGTATGGGGGCTCACTTTTTTGTGGGGCAATCTGAAGTTTTTATTGATACCATTCTGGGGTGTTTATGACTTTTCGATCACTTTTTATTTAATTTTTTTTAGAAAAAAAAAAGCGACAAAAAACAGCGAATCGCCATTTGGACACTTTTTTCCACCACACAATTCACCGTATTGGAATTTTTTTTTAATATTTTAAAAGTACGGGCGTTTTCGGTCACGGTGATACCCATGATGTCTATATTTATTGTTATTTAGGTATTTATTTTTTAATTATACGGAAAGGGGGGTGATTTGAACTTTTATATATTTTTTATATATTTAACATTTTGTGTGATTATTTTAAAGCTCAAATATGAGCTAATATATTGTGTTTTTTTTTTTTCTTTATGAGTAATCAGGGATTTACTAGATGGAGATAAATCCAAGAATTGCTCATGTCTTATCCTGGCCTGCCTTCTAGTGGCCAGAATAAGAATTGCACTTTGAAAGCTGTAAACCTCATCAGCGAGGTTTACAGCTTTCAGATCGTGTACAGACACCCCGATTGGCCACACGGGGTGTCTGTACACCACCCGGAAACGTACGCTTCCGGGTTAAGACGCAACTAGATACCGTGATCACGTGTGATCACAGCATCTAAAGGCCCAGCAAGACGCCGCCGATCGGGTAAGTAGCCGCAAGTCTCTGCTGTTAGAAACAGCAGAGACTTGCCGGCCATGATGCCCGCCGCACGTGTGAGCGGGCGCCATGTGTCCGCATCGCCCCAGTGCCTTACATGTACGGCGCTGGGAGTCTAAGGGTTAGGTGATAAATATCAGATTTTGGGAGGGTCTGACCGCTAGAGAACTCATGATCAGAATAGGGGTCTGCTCTCTGAAAGGAGCAGTAGTGCACTGCAGTCCATACTAGTGCCTATAGGTGGTACCGACCAGAAACTGCTACAAGGGATCCTCTCTCACCAGGGGCGACGAGGTGAATTTGGGCCGAGTGCTTTAGTCTGTTCAATTTAAAGAAGAACTCCCACGAAAATTTTTACTGTATTCTCTGACCTGTTAGAAAGGTGCATGATATAATCTGTAGTGAATTCAATCTTCTTATCAGAGACTGTATTTGTGAGTTATCCCCTCTCTTCTTATTGTAGCTGGGTCATGTGACCAACTCCCTGACCTCCAACTGACCCAGGACAGGAAGCCAGTTACTTCTCTATTCATTCCTATGAGACTCAGAGTGAGGCATAGAGAAATAGATTTCCTGTCCACACATAAGACGCTGTGTGAGTTGGTGAGTCTGATTGCTGGTCACATGACACAGATGAGAAGCATCAGGGAGATATAACTCACAAATACAGACACTGGTAAGAAAATGACATTCACTACAGATTACATCATGTACATTTCTAGCAGGACAGGGAATAAAAATTGTTGTGGGAGTTCTAGCATCTATTAGAACGGGATGCAGGCACACGAGAGGCTGGAGGCTGCGCTCTGCATGTCACTGCTTGGACGAGAAGTAATAATTGGTCAGTAGTAACCTGTGTATCATCTACAGGGGGGAAGCATTTGGGAGAGGACAAGACTGCCAGACCGCGAGTCATTATATTTTATTACACTGCCAGCAAGTTCTACATCACACATAAAACTTTTGGTGCAATTCAAAAATTTAGATTTTTTTTTGCTTTTTTTTTTTTTTTCTCTAATGTCCACACCACCTGCATCACATTAGACTCATGAAAGTAACCGAGTTATATGCTGGAGCTTGATAGATGTAACCCTCAACCACCCCCCTCCCCCCAAAATACAACCCCATCTGACTCACCCGTTGACCCCCCCCAGCTGCGTAATGAGGCGCTGACCAGCGCAAGCGGCAGCAAACACAGGATCTCATACACAAGGCGCAAGTCCGCGACACGTAAACGTATATTTCAAAGCTGACGAATCTGCACGGTTATCAACATGGTGGTTTAGGGGGACGGGCTGAGGTGTCGGTGGGGGGCAGGTTAGTCCCCGGTGGACACTAAGACCATTTAGGACAGCATTAGGTAGAAGGTATGCTGGAAATGGTAAATAACCCGAACGCAGAAAGAAAAGATGGCAGATCGCTCGTCGTTCCTTTGTGTCTCATGGCGTGACGGTAACGGTGTACGCAAATACGCTGTAGAGATCTGTTGCATGGTTTAACTTGAGAGGGACTGCAAAAGGAAAAAAAAAGCTGGAAAAAAAAAAAGAACATTTCAGGAATTGTCGGAAGGGACGTGTTCCTCGAAGCCCTCGCTCTCCCGCACCAGGGCTCGTTCTAGGATGACGCGGCCTTCCTTGTAGCGCTGGCTGTCCTCCGTGGCAAATTCGTAGATCCAGCCCAGCTTACTGTTGCAGTTTTTACAGCTGACATCTCGCACCATGTGACGGCCGGTGAGCATGACGCGGTCCTGGACCTCGCTGTACTGCAGGTTCACCACCTGATGGACACAGAAGGGACATCGACACTGAGAAGTTATTACAGACGGAGCAGAAATTGCAGCATTCTTAATTAATAATAGTGTATCCGGTGTCTAGTGGGTCAAAGGTCTCGTCCCTGGCGTCCAGCGGGTCAAAGGTCTCGTCCCTGGCGTCCAGCGGGTCAAAGGTCTCGTCCCCTGGCGTCCAGCGGGTCAAAGGTCTCGTCCCTGGCGTCCAGCGGGTTCAAAGGTCTCGTACCCTGGCGTCCAGCGGGTCAAAGGTCTCGTCCCTGGCGTCCAGCGGGTCAAAGGTCTCGTCCCTGGCGTCCAGCGGGTCAAAGGTCTCGTCCCTGGCGTCCAGCGGGTCAAAGGTCTCGTCCCTGGCGTCCAGCGGCGTCAAAGGTCCTCGTCCCTGGCGTCCAGCGGGTCAAAGGTCTCGTCCCTGGCGTCACAGCGGGTCAAAGGTCTCGTCCCTGGCGTCCAGCGGGTTCAAAGGTCTCGTCCCTGGCGTTCCAGCGGGTCAAAGGTCTCGTCCTGGCGTCCAGCGGGTCAAAGGTCTCGTCCCTGGCGTCCAGCGGGTCAAAGGTTCTCGTCCCTGGCGTCCAGCTGGTCAAAGGTCTCGTCCCTGGCGTCCAGCGGGTCAAAGGTCTCGTCCCTGGCGTCTAGCGGGTCAAAGGTCTCGTCCCTGGCGTCCAGCGGGTCAAAGGTCTCGTCCCTTGGGTCCAGCGGGTCAAAGGTCTCGTCCCTGGCGTTCTAGCGGGTCAAAGGTCTCGTCCCTGGCGTCTAGCGGGTCAAAGGTCTCGTCCCTGGCGTTCTAGCGGGTCAAAGGTCTCGTCCCTGGCGTCTAGCGGGTCAAAGGTCTCGTCCCTGGCGTCCTAGCGGGTCAAAGGTCTCGTCCCTGGCGTCTAGCGGGTCAAAGGTCTTGTCCCTGGCGTCTAGCGGGGTCAAAGGTCTTGTCCCTGGCGTCTAGCGGGTCAATGACTTGGCTACTTCCGTCGGCTCCATAGAAATGAATGGGAGCGGGCTGCGCTCCCATTCATTTCTATGAGTGCAGCGGGGAGCTGCGCCTGGTGGGGTCCTCCAGGCGCAGCGCTCCCCGCTCAGTTCTGGATATAGGTGCGGGTCCCAGCGGTGGGACCCGCACCTATAAGACAATGGGGGCATATCCTAGCGATATTCCCCCATTGTATAAGATGAGAATACCCCTTTAAGAGGCCAGCATCGGAGTAAAAGGGGATGCGTCACTGCAGAAAATTACGTTTATCATGTAGAGAAAGTTAATACAAGGCACTTACTAATGTATTGTGATTCTCCATATTGCTTCCTTTGCTGGCTAGATTCATTTTTCCATCATATTATACACTGCTTGTTTCCATGGTTACGATCACCCTCCAATCCATCAGTGGTGGTCGTGCTTGCACACTATAAGAAAAAGCGTCAGCCTCTCTGGTGGCCGGGACCATGGGAGCGCACATAGGCTGGTGTTTATTCCTATATTGTGCAAGCACGACCACCACTGATAGATTACAGGGTTGTCATAACCATGGAAACAAGCCGTGTATAATGTGATGGAAAAATGAATCCAACCAGCAAAGGAAGCAATATGGAGAATCACAATACATTAGTAAGTGCCTTGTATTAACTTTCTCTACATGATAAATGTAATTTGATGAAGTTAGTGAACCGCTTTTACTCTGACGGCGGCCATTACTGCGGTAGCCCAGCTTCAGTCGGGGATAAGGAGCGCTGCATCAGTGAAGCCTGATCAGTTCTGGACTGATACAGCGCTCCGGAAAACAGAAAGTCTCATCTGTAGAAATCGGCATGAAACCATAAAACTGCCTGTACAGGTATTACCGTAACCACTGCCCTGGCATCTACATTGCTGCTCCTGCCCATGCCCCCAGCCCCCCCCCGAGGTTGGCTAAATGCTGGCATAGCCCATGGATATCCTAAAACCACGTGCTTTCAGGATTAGCTCCTGATCAGTTCTGACCCAGTTTTGAGGTCCTCTGCCGGATCTCAATACCGGAATACCACAACGCAAGTGTGAAGCAGGCCTTAGTGGGTTAATAATCGTATCTCTGGGTAAGCTGCAATATCCACGGGGTAAATAGAAGATTGGGGAGAATTCAGAGGTGAACCCTTCCTGCCAGCAGCATCAACCCACAGTGCGTCAGCCCAGGAGTCGGTCAAGAAGACGGGGGGCCCCACCTTCTCTCCATGGTGACAGCATGTCTGATACCAGCAAGTGCTACAGACCAATACTGTGCCCCCTGCTGGCCAACTGTGTATACACCCCTTCCTCCCTGGACTGTCGTGACACGTGGCTCCCACCCAGAAAGAAGTCGGGTGACTGGGACCTTTAAATAGCTCTCATTTAAAGGGGTATTCCCATCTTAGACAACGGGTGGCATATCGCTAGGATATGATCCCATTGTCTGCTAGGTGCGGGTACCTGCACCTATATCGAGAACGGAGCGGTGAGCGCTGCGCCTGGAGGACCCCAAGTTTCCCGGGGTCCGGCCACCACCAGACGCAGCTCCCTGCCGCTCTCATAGAAATGAATGGGAGCACACTGCGCATGCGCGGCCACCGCTCCCATTCATTTCTATGTAGCCGACGGAAATAGCCGAGCCAGCGATCGGTGACCCCATAGAAATGAATGGAGGGCGGCTGTGCATGCACAGTGCACCCTCCTTTACTTTGGGGGTTCCGTTCTTGATATAGGTGCGGGTCCTAGTGATATGCCCCCACTGTCTGAGATGGGAATAACCCCTTTAATAAAAGGTAAAATACGGCTCCCGCTGTCTAGGGCCACAGTGCCCCAGGGGTCAAACAGAGGGTCATATTTTAGAATCCATTCTCCAGTTGGTGCGCTTTGTATCCAGTCTGGACTATTGTCCCGATAGGTTGTTACAATGTATCAGAGCCGTTAGAGTGTATCCGCCAGCAGGATTGCCCAGACTGGATGCAACTGTAACAAACCCTCAGCTAAGAGATGGCTGACAACAGGGAGCAATAGGCTGCTGTTACCTAGCTGGATACACATGAAGCAGAGACTGCAGGGTGTGTGTCTCTTTAAATTAGGTCACTGGCACGGAGCAGAACCGCGCCCCGCTGCCCGGGCATACCTTGTTGAAGAGGAAGGCTCTGCCTGTGGCCCCGGTGAAGCGGGTGGAGATGAGCTCGGAGCGGTTGGTCAGGATGGTGTCGCAGTTGGCGCAGGAGAACAGACGGGTCCCTCCGATGTGGTCCAAGAAGATTCTGCCCATCGTGACGGCTTTATGTTCAAGCAGCTGCCAGATGGCGACAAAGAAAAATCAGAGCGGCTCTTTTATGTTATCTCACGCACTCTGTGTCAGTCTTCACTGTAGTTCTGGCATTCTATTCACAAAGCTCAGGAGGAACAGTGGATATCGTTCCTGTGCTCCACTGCTCAGCTACGGCTCAGGTTAGCTCTGCTACATCAGCGTGTATATAATAAGGGCGGCTGACACTATGCGCTGGAATGTAAATGGAGCGCCCGCCCCGGGCTGTGACTCACAGGGACGGCGATGACATCACAACATAAACACAGCCGTATCCCACCCCCCCCAGACAACAAGCTGATCCACCAACCGCCCCCGCCAAATCAGCTGTGGCAGGGGAAGAAGGCCCGCCCCCCTCCTACAGGATCAGGACTGGATACAGCACGAGCATCAATATGTTCTGTGCAGTCATCTAATGCTGCAGCCCATCCCCCCCAGATACCAGAGAGGCAACAGCTGCCAAACAGAACCCGCCACACAGAGGACAGGAGGGGGGTAGTTATCTGGGTGGTATATTACAGGAAGGGAGGTATTATCTGCCGGTGTATATTACAGGAGGGGGTATTATCTGGGTGTATATTTACAGGAAGGGGGTATTATCTCGAGGTGTATATTACAGGAGGGGGTATTATTCGGGGTGTATACTTACAGGCAGGGGCGTAGTTATCTGGGGTGTATATTACAGGACGGGGTATTACTGGGGTGGTATATTACAGGAGGGGGTATTATCTGGGTGATATATTGCAGGCAGGGGGATATGTCTGGGGTGCTCATATCCACAGCCCCGAGAGGCACCAGGCTATATATTACAGAGGGATCCGTAATATTAACACGCGCAAGGGCCCCAAGCCGGCTATTATCTGGGGTGTATATTACAGGAGGGCGGTATTATCTGAGGTGTATATTTACAGGAGGGGTATTATCTGGGTGTATATTACAGGGAGGGGGTATTATCTGAGGTGTATATTACAGGAGGGGGTATTATCTGAGGTGTATTACTGAGGAGGGGGTATTATCTGGGGTGTATATTACAGGAGGGTATATCTGGGTGTATATTGCAGGGGGTATTATCTGGGGTGTATATTACAGGAGGGGGTATTATCTGGGTGTATATTACAGGAGGGGGTATTATCTGGGGTTGTATATTACAGGAGGGGGTATTATCTGGGGTGTATATACAGGAGGAGTATTATCTGGGTGTATATTATAGGAGAGGGTATTATCTGGGTGTATATTAAAGGAGGGGAGTATTATCTGGGTGTATATTAAAGGAGGGGGTATTATCTGGGTGTATATTAAAGGAGGGAGTATTATCTGGCGTGTATATACAGGAGGAGGGTATTATCTGGGTGTATATTACAGGAGGGGGTATTATCTGGTGTATATTACAGGAGGGGGGTATTATCTGGGTGTATATTACAGGAGGGGTATTTATCTGGGGTGTAATTACAGGGAGGGGTATTATCTGGGGTGTATATTACAGGGAGGGGGGTATTATTGGGTGTATATTACAGGAGGGGGGTATTATCTGGGTGTATATTACAGGAGGGGGTATTATCTGGGTGTATATTACAGGAGGAGGGTATTATCTGGGGTGTATATACAGGAGGAGGGTATTATCTGGGTGTATATACAGGAGGGGGGTATTATCTGGGGTGTAATATACAGGAGGGGGTATTATCTGGGTGTATATACAGGAGGGGGGTATTATACCTGGGTGTATATTACAGGAGGAGGGTTATTATCTGGGTGTATATTACAGGAGGGGGGGTATTATCTGGGTGTATATTACAGGAGGGGGTATTATCTGGGGTGTATATACAGGAGGGGGTATTATCTGGGGTGTATATTACAGGAGGAGGGTATTATCTGGGTGTATATTACAGGAGGGGGGTATTATCTGGGGTGTATATTACAGGAGGGGTATTATGCTGGGTGTATAATTAAAGGAGGGGGGTATTATCTGGGTGTATATACAGGAGGGTTTGGGGTTAAGGAGGGGGTATTATCTGGGTGTATATACAGGAGGGGGGTATTATCTGGTGTATATACAGGAGGTGGGGTATTATCTGGGGTGTATATTACAGGAGGGGGGGTATTATCTGGGGTGTATTATTACAGGAGGGGTATTATCTGGGGGTTATATAAGGAGGAGGGGTATTATCTGGGGTGTATATTACAGGAGGGGTATTATCTGGGGTGTTATATTACAGGAGGGGGGTATTATCTGGGGTGTATATTACAGGAGGGGGTATTATCTGGGTGTATATACAGGAGGAGGGGTATTATCTGGGTGATATATTACAGGAGGGGTATTATCTGGGGTGTATATTACAGGAGGGGGTATTATCTGGGGTGTATATTACAGGAGGGGGTATTATCTGGGTGTATATACAGGAGGAGGGGTATTTATCTGGGTGTATATTACAGGAGGGGGTATTATCTGGGGTGTATATACAGGAGGGGGTATTATCTGGGGTGTATATTACAGGAGGGGGTATTATCTGGGGTGTATATTACAGGAGGGTATTATCGGGGTGTATATTACAGGAGGGGATTATCTGGGGTGTATATTACAGGAGGGCGTATTATCTCGGTGTATATTACAGGAGGGGGTATTATCTGGGTGTGTATATTACAGGAGGGGGGTATTATCTGGGTGTATATTACAGGAGGGGGTATTATCTGGGTGTATATTAACAGGAGGGGGGTATTATCTGGGTGTATATTACAGGAGGGGGGGTATTATCTGGGTGTATATACACAGGAGGGGGGTATTATCTGGGGTGTATATACAGGAGGGGTATTATCTGGGGTGTATATTACAGGAGGGGGTATTATCTGGGGTGTATATTACAGGAGGGGTATACTGGGTGTATATTACAGGAGGGGGGTATTATCTGGGTGTATATTACAGGAGGGGGGGTATTATCTGGGTGTATATTACAGGAGGGGGGTATTATCTGGTGTGTATTATTACAGGAGGGGGGTATTATCTGGGTGTATATTACAGGAGGGGGTATTATCTGGGTGTATATTACAGGGGGGTATTATCAGGGGGAGGGGGTATTATCTGGGTGTATATTACAGGAGGGGGGTATTATCTGGGTGTATATACAGGAGGGGGGGGTATTATCTGGGTGTATATACAGGGGGGGGTATTTATCTGGGTGTATATTACAGGAGGAGGAGTATTATCTGGGTGTATATTACAGGAGGGGGGTATTATCTGGGTATTTATATTATCTGGGTGTATATTACAGGAGGAGGGGTATTATCTGGTGTATATACAGGAGGGGGGTATTATCTGGGTGTATATACAGGAGGGGGGTATATATATTACTGGGTGTATATTACAGGAGGGGGGTATTATCTGGGTGTATATTACAGGAGGAGGGGTATTATCTGGGTGTATATTACAGGAGGGGGGTATTTCTGGGGTATACTATTATATATACAGGGGGGGTATTATCTGGGTGGTTTATTGGGTGTATGGAGTTCTGCTGTAGTAGTAACAGGTTGCTCCACCAGACGTGATGTCACACTACCGTGTGACGTCACACAAACATTCGGTGACGTGTCGGTAGAACCCGGGAATAACAGCAAACAGCGGAGCTGCCCCATCCCCCACTGCACTGGGCCCAGAGCCCCGGTCCTGGCCCCCGGTCACCCGCCTCAGTTTACATCCCCGCCTGTCCCCCTCTCCGCCGCCCTCCTCCCCACACGTCGACGCCCGCGGTCACCTGATCGTCGAGAGTAGAGCTCAGCTCCCGGTGTCTGGTGGCGGAGAGTCTCGGAGCTTCGAGTAACTAACCAGTTCTAAGCACCGCCCACTTCCCTACTAAACCTGTCAATTACCCGCACGCAACCCCGCCTACCCGTATCCCACCGCCGTTGCCTGTGTACGTAACGTCCCTTAACCACGCCCCTCTCCGGTGTGAAGCCCGTCAATCACTCCTACTTAGCACCGCCCATCTCTTTTTGTGGGTAATCGCTATTGTACTGGTATCTCTCAGCCCAGCCCACTTTATTACTCAACCCGTCAATCACTCACAAGTACACCGCCCCGCTTATCTGTATACCGCAGCAGAGCGTTTTTCGTGACGTCACTAAACCCCGCCCACCCCAGAAGGATTGTCAACAATGTGGCCATGCGCAGCGCAGATCAGCTGGTTCTAAGTAGCCAATCAGATTTCAACTTTTATTTATCAGTTCAAGGGAAGAAATGTAAGACATGATCTGATTGGTTTCTATGGGCGATAATGACACGTGCTTTTTCTTGTTTTTTACGTGGGGGTCTCTTGGCTCTATTCACACCTTTGTGTCTAGAAGTGATGCAGAATGTGTAGTCACCTCATAGACTTTTTTGGGAGAATATAACTTCCCCATTTTGATGCAATCTGATTTGTAAACCTTTTGTCAGAAATACCTCTATTTAAAGGTGTGGCATGTCGCACCACCTGATTTAATATATGACGCCGAGAAAACGTATGGGAGCCATATGTGTAGCATCCATAGGAGTCCAACTGAAGAGAGAAATGTATTAACTGCTTAAAAACCACGTCTTTCACAGACTGTGGTGGTTTTTCGGCGCCATCTTGGGCTATAAGTTATAGATATGCCATGAATTGAAAGCTGTGTGGCACGGGCATCCAGAGGGCGGGGGTTTCTGAAGCACGTAGTGCCCCGTAGTGATATTTTTGGGACTCACTAGATACATCCCTTTGACAAGCCACACCCTTTTAATGGAAGGCCCCTCCGTTTTTACGCCACCTTGTCGCTGTGTGATTAGATGCCAGTCTGCCAAAGGTTAGGAGGGTCTTCCCTATGGCAAGTATGAGAGCAATATTACATCAGGGGTGTCGTGGAGCCAGGGTGCTGCCCCGTCTGGGCGCAGGTTGGCACAATACAAAGATGGCCCCGTCATGTAGGCCACAAGGTTGGAAGACGACTACAGTCCGGTGCCGTTTGTATATGGCGCTGCAACAACATAAGTGTGCAGCTCTAGATTACCAATCCCAGCTGTTTAACCCCTTAGAGGGGGCATCCTCTGTCAAATCATCCGCTTTCCCTTGATGTGATGACAGTGTGCCGGTGGGTTGCTATAGTAGAAGGCAGCAATGGCCCTAAGATCCACCATATTGGTACACCTATTAGGCCACAGGCTGGGTGTCATAGGGTGCCTGCGGTATGGTATTACAGGGTATATGAGTGATCAAGAAATTGCATGGCTAAGTTCCTTGCGGCGTGCAGTGTGAAAGTAAACGAGGGAATAAAAAGTGATCAAAAAGGCATATCTACCCCAAAATGGTAACAACGACATCCTTCACTCGTCCCCCAAAAACATATTGGGACACATTTACTAATGGATTTGCAACACTTTGTAAAATGTGTGACAAGTCCCATTATCTGTCCAGCCGTGTGATACAATTTTGGCGCACGGCGGTTTTGCGCCTTGTATGCCAGTTGGGCTTGAAAAGCGTGGTGACATGTTAGGGTCATGCTAGGGCTGGAGTTGGGGGCTGTGCTGAGGCTGGAGTTGGGGCTGTGCTGAGGCTGGAGTTGGGGGCTGTGCTGAGGCTGAAGTTGGGGGCTATGCTGAGGCTGGAGTTGGGGGCCGTGCTGGGGCTGGAGTTGGGGGCTGTGCTAGGGCTGGACTTGGGGGCTGTGCTGAGGCTGGACTTGGGGGCTGTGCTGAGGCTGGAGTTGGGGGGCTGTGCTGAGGCTGGAGTTGGGGGGCTGTGCTGAGGCTGGAGTCGGGGGCTGTGCTGAGGCTGGAGTCGGGGGCTGTGCTGAGGCTGGAGTTGGGGGCTGTGCTGAGGCTGGAGTTGGGGGCTGTGCTGAGGCTGGAGGTCGGGGGCCGTGCTGGGGCTGGAGTTTTGGGCTGTGCTGGGTCTGGAGTTGGGGGGCTGTGCTGGGTCTGGAGTTGGGGGCCGTGCTGGGGCTGGAGTTGGGGGGCTTTGCTGAGGCTGGAGTTGGGGGCCGTGCTGGGGCTGGAGTTGGGGGGCCCGTGCTGAGGCTGGAGTTGGGGGGCTTTGCTGAGGCTGGAGTCGGGGGCCGTGCTGGGGCTGGAGTTGGGGGCTGTGCTGGGGCTGGAGTTTGGGGGGCTGTGCTGAGGCTGAAGTTGGGGGCTGTGCTGAGGCTGGAGTTGGGGGGCTGTGCTGGGTGTGGAGTTGGGGCTGGAGGCTGGAGTTGGGGGGCTGTGCTGAGGCCTGGAGTTGGGGGGCTGTGCTGAGGGCTGGAGTTGGGGGGCTGTGCTAGGTCTGGAGTTGGGGGGCTGTGCTGGGGGCTGGAGTTGGGGGCTGTGCTGGGTCTGGGGTTGGGGGCTGTGCTGGGTCTGGAGTCGGGACCGTGCTGAGGCTGGAGTTGGGGGGGCTGTGCTGAGGCTGGAGTCGGGGGCTGTGCTGAGGCTGGAGTGGGGGGCCGTGCTGAGGCTAGAGTTGGGGGGCTGTGCTGAGGCTGGAGTTGGGGGGCTGTGCTGGGTCTGGAGTTGGGGGGCTGTGCTAAAGCTGGAGTTGGGGGGCTGTGCTGGGTCTGGGGTTGGGCCGTGCTGAGGCTAGAGTTGGGGGGCTGTGCTGAGGCTGGAGTTGGGGGGCTGTGCTGGTCTGGAGTTGGGGGCTGTGCTGGGGCTGGAGTTGGGGGCTGTGCTAAAGCTGGAGTTGGGGGGCTGTGCTGAGGCTGGAGTTGGGGGGCTGTGCTGAGGCTGGAGTTGGGGGCTATGCTGAGGCTGGAGTCGGGGGCTGTGCTGGGCTGGAGTTGGGGGCCGTGCTGAGGCTGGAGTTGGGGGGCTGTGCTGAGGCTGGAGTTGGGGGCTATGCTGAGGCTGGAGTCGGGGGCTGTGCTGAGGCTGGGAGTTGGGGGCTATGCTGAGGCTGGAGTTGGGGGCTGTGCTGGGTCTGGAGTTGGGGGCTGTGCTGAGCTGGAGTTGGGGGGGCTGTGCTAAAGCTGGAGTTGGGGGGCTGTGCTGAGGCTGGAGTTGGGGGGCTGTGCTGGGGCTAGAGTTGGGGGCTGTGCTAAAGCTGGAGTTGGGGGGCTGTGCTGAGGCTAGAGTCGGGGGGCTGTGATGAGGCTGGAGTTGGGGGGGCTGTGCTGGGGCTGGAGTTGGGGGCTGTGCTGAGGCTGGAGTTTGGGGGCTGTGCTGAGGCTGGAGTTGGGGGGCTGTGCTGAGGCTGAAGTTGGGGGGCTGTGCTGAGGCTGAAGTTGGGGGGCTGTGCTGGGCTGGAGTTGGGGGGGCTGTGCTGGGGCTGGAGTTGGGGGCTGTGCTAAAGCTGGAGTTGGGGGGCTGTGCTGGGGCTGGAGTTGGGGGCTATGCTGAGGCTGGAGTTGGGGGGCTGTGCACTGCTGAGGCTGGAGTTGGGGGGCTATGCTGAGGCTGGAGTCGGGGGCTGTGCTGGGGCTGGAGTTGGGGGGCTGTGCTAAAGCTGGAGTTGGGGGGCTGTGCTGAGGCTGGAGTTGGGGGGGCTGTGCTGGGGCTGGAGTTGGGGGGCTGTGCTTAGGCTGGAGTTGGGGGGCTGTGCTGAGGCTGGAGTTGGGGGCCGTGCTGGGGCTAGAGTTGGGGGGCTGTGCTAAAGCTGGAGTTGGGGGGCTGTGATGAGGCTGGAGTTGGGGGGCTGTGCTGGGGCTGGAGTCGGGGGCTGTGCTGGGGCTGGAGTTGGGGGGCTGTGATGAGGCTGGAGTTGGGGGGCTGTGCTTAGGCTGGAGTTGGGGGCTGTGCTGAGGCTGGAGTTGGGGGCCGTGCTGGGGCTGGAGTCGGGGGCTGTGCTAAAGCTGGAGTTGGGTGGCTGTGATGAGGCTGGAGTTGGGGGGCTGTGCTGGGGCTAGAGTTGGGGGGCTGTGCTGGGGCTAGAGTTGGGGGGCTGTGCTGAGGCTGGAGTTGGGGGGCTGTGCTGGGGCTGGAGTTGGGGGGCTGTGCTGGGGCTGGAGTTGGGGGGCTGTGCTGAGGCTGGAGTTGGGGGCTGTGCTGGGGCTAGAGTTGGGGGGCTGTGCTGAGGCTGGAGTTGGGGGCCGTGCTGGGGCTAGAGTTGGGGGGCTGGTGCTGAGGCTGGAGTTGGGGGGCTGTGCTGAGGCTGGAGTTGGGGCCGTGGCTGGGGCTAGAGTTGGGGGGCTGTGCTGAGGCTGGAGTTGGGGGGCTGTGCTGGGGCTGGAGTTGGGGGGCTGTGCTGAGGCTGGAGTTGGGGGCTGTGCTGGGGCTGGAGTTGGGGGCCGTGCTGGGGGCTAGAGTTGGGGGGCTGTGATGAGGCTGGAGTTGGGGGCTGTGCTAAAGCTGGAGTTGGGGGGCTGTGCTGGGGCTGGAGTTGGGGGGCTGTGCTGAGGCTGGAGTTGGGGGCCGTGCTGGGCTAGAGTTGGGGGGCTGTGATGAGGCTGGAGTTGGGGGGGCTGTGCTGGGGCTGGAGTCGGGGGGCTGTGCTGGGGGCTGGAGTTGGGGGGCTGTGATGAGGCTGGAGTTGGGGGGCTGTGCTTAGGCTGGAGTTGGGGGGCTGTGCTGAGGCTGGAGTTGGGGGCCGTGCTGGGGCTGGAGTCGGGGGCTGTGCTAAGCTGGAGTTGGGTGGCTGTGATGAGGCTGGAGTTGGGGGGCTGTGCTGGGGCTAGAGTTGGGGGGCTGTGCTGGGGCTAGAGTTGGGGGGCTGTGCTGAGGCTGGAGTTGGGGGGCTGTGCTGGGGCTGGAGTTGGGGGGCTGTGCTGGGGCTGGAGTTGGGGGCTGTGCTGAGGCTGGAGTTGGGGGCTGTGCTGGGGCTAGAGTTGGGGGGCTGTGCTGAGGCTGGAGTTGGGGCCGTGCTGGGGCTAGAGTTGGGGGGCTGTGCTGAGGCTGGAGTTGGGGGGCTGTGCTGAGGCTGGAGTTGGGGGCCGTGCTGGGGCTAGAGTTGGGGGGCTGTGCTGGGGCTAGAGTTGGGGGGCTGTGCTGAGGCTGGAGTTGGGGGGCTGTGCTGGGGCTGGAGTTGGGGGGCTGTGCTGGGGCTGGAGTTGGGGGGCTGTGCTGAGGCTGGAGTTGGGGGGCTGTGCTGGGGCTGGAGTTGGGGGCCGTGCTGGGGCTAGAGTTGGGGGGCTGTGATGAGGCTGGAGTTGGGGGCTGTGCTAAAGCTGGAGTTGGGGGCTGTGCTGGGGCTGGAGTTGGGGGCTGTGCTGAGGCTGGAGTTGGGGGCCGTGCTGGGGCTAGAGTTGGGGGGCTGTGATGAGGCTGGAGTTGGGGGGCTGTGCTGGGGCTGGAGTCGGAGGCCGTGCTGGGAGTTGGGGATCATGCTGGGACTCGGGGGCTGTGCTGGGGCTGGAGTCGGGGGCCGTGGTTCATATGATAGCGAACCCCTTTAATACCTTCCCGTTGTAAACAATTTTCTTTTTTTTTTTTTTCATTTTTGTCTTTTCCTCCCGATAACTGTTTTATTTTTCCATTCTCACAGCCGACGAGGGCTTTGTTTCTCGCAGGACGGGTTCTACTTTCTAATGGCGCCTTTTAATATTCCATACGATATATTGCGAAGCTGGAAAAGAAACAACGGGATGGAATTGGAAAAAAAATTTTTCTCTTGGGTCTTGCTGTCATGGTGCTCCCCGTGCAGTGAAGATGACGTGTTGGCTTTATTCTGCGGGTCAGTGCGGTCACAGCAGCAACACATTTATATACTTTTTGTTGTTTTAAGACGTTCAAGAAATAGCAGTCCAGCGCTCGGCTCCCATAGCAGTGACCTGAGGGTAGCTCTCTATCACCTCAGGGGCATCGTTTTGGAGATAGGAGTGGATCCCAGTGTTGACAATTGGTCACTTGGAGCAGCCCATTCCTGGTCAGTGACCCCTCAGATGACAATGTGGTATCCGAGGGGTTAAATGTCCATGATCTGAGTTGTCGCCAATCATGGTGTCTGGGAGAAGGAGCTGAGTAGGCGCCATCTTTATGGATCAGTACAGTGGATATCAGGAAGGGGTTAAGGAGCGCACATGTTAAACTCCCTGCACGTACCGCCATCCCATGCAGAAATGACGCCAGTAAACAGGAATTGGCAGAAAGATGTTTTATCCTTTTATACAAGCAAATTTGCATAAACCTTTCTCAAAAGTGATCCAATAGTCTTCATGAGACAACCCCTTTAAAGGGTTAAAGGAATATTACTGATGGGAAATTGCAGTTTATGAAATGACCACCAGAGGGCAACAGATTTTTCTTTGTGTCTAGTGAGTTTAATGCAGCAAATTTTTGCAAAATCATTTGTGAACATTTAAAAAAAAAAAGAACAGATGGCTGGAAGATTGCATCTGGTTTTAGATCATAGGGGAAACATATAGAAGAGAATGGGATCCGTTTAGCAAAGATTAGAAAAAATGGTAGGAGTCAAAGTAAAGGTAATACTGATATTTGGTCCAAAGGGGGTTAACTGAGGCTGCTCGTATACAGGATCCCGCCTCTCCCTCTCTGAACTGCAGGTCAATAATCTTCTCATGCCCTGCTCAGTAGCATTACATCTACAATGAAGGGATTCTTTACAGTAAAAGCAGTCACACTGTGGAGCTCTCTGACAAGGGATGCAATGTTGGTAATTTTTAGACCCTCTTCCCAAAACAGACAATTTTAGTTTTTCATTGCCATGACAACTTCTCGGAACTGCGCCATTGCGACGGCACCTGCGAGCTCAGCTCCTGAACCCTCTATACTCCCTACTGTACATTGGGTGTCACAAAGGAGTTAAATCATACTAATCTCGCAGTAATACCAGCTGCCAAAGAACAAGCCGGTGAGCAAAAAGCTGACAGCAATTGAGGGATAGCCTGAGAGAAGTTGTCAGAAGTTGAGGTCTGGAGTAGCTGCTGTGAGGAAGCCGAAGTATGCAAGTATTGTAACCTTTGGGTCCAGAGAGAATGCACAGTACAGCCTCGGAAGTATCGAAAGTATCACTGAGAGAAGCCGGGGGGTTGTGAGTCTGGTAGGGGGACGGTAACTGACTAACACCATTATAGAACTGGTCTTCACCTATGGCAGTCACCTTTCCCAGGTATTAACAGTGTCTCCTGATACTCATACAACCCCAGGACTTACAGTAGAGCTGAACTCTATAACTATCAGATGATCAGAAGAATAATACTATGAAGTATTCATCAACTCTGCCAGGCAACAAATATACAGAAGTAGATGATGAAGTCAGGTAATGAAGCAGATATGTTATGATGTCGATGATGACAGTCAGGTAATGAAGCAGACATGTGATGATGATGACGATGACAGTCAGGTAATGAAGCAGATATGTTATGATGTCGATGATGACAGTCAGGTAATGAAGCAGACATGTTATGATGACAGTCAGGTAATGAAGCAGATGGATGAAGATAACCAGGGATAACTGACAATATTTGAGCCTGAATTTAGCTTTCCTCAAATCCTCCCTAGATCCATCGCTAAACATTGAATCTCCGTCAATGTCCCTGAAGAAATCCCTTCGGAAAATACCCTGACCTGAAATAATGACCCTATTCAACAAGAGGGTGCTAGGACCTAGAGACAAGAAAACCAAACTGACCAGAGCAGAACTAGAAACAAAGCAGATTCAAAGACCAAAGATATAAACAAACTAAAAGATACAGAAATAATAAGATACAGAAACAAATCTGAACTAGAAATAATCATAAGAAGCAAGTTACACAGGCATGGGGAAACTAGACAAGGCAAAGATATACTAGATGCGATGCACAGAGCTCATGCTATTACTGGCAGGTTTACAGCAGGGACCAGAAATATTTACTAGTTTGGCGTGCATCAGTGACCGGTCAACCACAGTAATGGATCAACTGTGAGACAGCTGTATAGACACCACCCCAAACAAACTAATAGTGTCACATAGAGTGGGAGCAGTGCATCCCTAATCTCCAATCCCTACTGTCCCTACCAACTTGAACAGTCTGCTCTAAACGGCAGCCCCCAACTGGGCGATGTTCTCTACACTACCAAGTGGGTGAGGCATACAGAAAAGGAAATGACAGGACCAGAAAAAGGCCCAATACTTGACTCATCAATATGAAACCCAAAAATCTAAAGCGGACCGGAACAGAACCAGGAGAGTATAACAAAGGACCAAATGGCAAACAGGATCAAGCCAAGAGTCATACACAGGGGGTCACGTCAAAGTCCAAATCACAAAGCAGAGGCAGGGTCAAAGTACAAGCAAGGTTTCAGAGATAAAGAAGAATTCAGTAGTAAACGCTTGTGTGGCAAGAAAACTAAATCACAGGTGATTGTGGCCAGCACTAGGCTGCACTGAAACATCACAGGACACTGGCGATCACATGATCTGCGTGACATCATCATGACAGAAACGCTTCTGATTGGCTCAGCACTCCAGACCATGGATAGGCCAAGGCGCCTCAGGCCTGGCCTGGTTGCCATGGTGTTTGGACATTGACAGCTCTTGGAGAAGCCAATTTTCCCCACTTTAGGGGAAAAAATTCCTTCCCGACTCCAATCAGTCATCAGAATAACTCCCTGGATCAACGACCCCTCTCTAGTAACTATAACCTGTAATATTATTACCTCCAGAAATACATCCAGGCCCCTCCTGATCTCTTATAGTGAACTTACCATCACCACCTCCTCAGGCAGAGAGTTCCATAGTCTCACTGCTCTTACCGTAAAGAATCCTCTTCTATGTTTGTGTACAAACCTTCTTTCCTCCAGACGCAGAGGATGTCCCCTCGTCACAGTCACAGTCCTCGGGATAAATAGATGATGGGAGAGATCTCTGTACTGACCCCTGATATATTTATACATAGTTATTATATCTCCCCTCAGTCGTCTTTTATCTAAAGTGAATAACCCTAATTTTGATAATCTTTCTGGGTCCTGTAGTCCACCCATTCCAGTTATGACTTTAGTTGCCCTCCTCTGAACCCTCTCCAGCTCTGCTATGTCTGCCTTGTTCACAGGAGCCCAGAACTGTACACAGTCCTCCATGTGTGGTCTGACTAGTGATGTGTAAAGTGGCAGGACTATGTTCTCATCACCGCCATCTATGCCCCTTTTGACAACTTCAAGTTAAGCGGCGTTACTATACAATTGAGACAGGTCTTGGACTCAAATTGATTAGATCTCCTGGTGGTCAGGGATCAGAAGATCTGTTGATGCTACATATTGGGCTAGCGGTCACAAGGACCCACGGAGGCACTACTGGTGGAACCTCACAAGAAATGACTAGGTGGGGTAGGCTGTAGCCCAGTGTAGCTTCCCAGAGACCCACAGGGCACAGACAGTAAGGGCACAAGCCAGCAGCAATCTTGGGTGCCACCTAACCTTCTAAGGGACTACTGATGTTACTCACGATCCTCTCAGTCCTGGTAAAAGACCACTACATCCAAACTTAAAGTTGGTGTTACACATCTGTTTAGTAGTATCAACCCAAGTATGAGCCAAAACCACTAAGCGTACTGTGTCACTTAAAGTGACTGGGAGGTACTATTCCTTCCTATGCAGCGCGCCTAGTAGGCATGAGGAGACTGAGGAGGCAGCACTCCTCTGGGTTTTTTGGAAAAAGATAGGTTTTTCCGGTGTGGTTGGCGACTGATCCAAGAGGATCGGAGACACCGGTGTGCGGCACCGAAGAGTCAGGCAATAAGTGTAGTCGAAACATGGGCCAAAGTCAGGGCAGACAGAGTACAAGCGTAATCAGAAGACAGACCAGAGGTCAGGGCAGGCAGCAGTCAGTCAGAGTCGGTTGTCAGGTTTTCATTACATGGGTGGTCAGACAGGATGTACTCAGGAACAGCCAGTCATTGGCCGGGGACACATTTGGACATGTGTCCTGGCCTTTTAAGAAGCCGAGGGCAAGTGTGCCCTAGGGAAAAGGTCAAAAGATCTACACAGAACACAAGGAAAAATCTGCTTCGGTAGTGACCAGATGTGCTGCTAACAGAGGAGCAGGACTGGAGAACAGAAGGGACCGGGCGAGTAGTGCAGTATCCGTTCCCGCCAGGGAGAGCCCTGCAGCAGCAAGCATAGACCACCAGTGCAACACTATATATGTGTATGTTGTAAAGAGCACTGTAATTATGTTACCTAGTGGGCAATTGTTTTATTGCTGTTGCATAACATGCTGCCAGAGGACCTTTTTGATCATGTGATCTACAGTAATTATGCAGGTCCTAAAGCTATAGAGAGAGTACATATCTGTGAGATGATAAATAGCACTGCCCTGCAGGCCTGGGGTCAGTAGTACGCAGGCAGAGAAAAATTATGTACTGGGGAACAGTTGATACTGGAAATAGATCCAGCAATACTCCTGCATTAGTCAGCTGGCAGTGGAGGTGTGAGGCATGAGTCATAAGGATAGCCAACTTAAGGTCTATGGAGTCGCCAGGTGGGACCAAAAGAAACAGCCAGCTGGGCAGAGTGAGCATTAGCGTGTTGCAAGGAGAGATACCACAATCTGCTCCACGTGGAGTGGTGATAACTGCAGATCCAGCCATGTCCTTGCTTCTACTCCGAGGAGACCAGAGCCAGATGGTGAATACCCAGGGAGCTGCCAGAGGGAGAGTGAGTGCTAAATAGCCAGGAATTTCTGTCCAATTCCAGTAAAAATGTCCAATCCTGAGAATAGGGATGACAGAAGAAGCATCTTCAGTCCCTCAGGACATGGCTGCCAGCAAATTGCGCCATTAATAATTCAGTAAATATTGGGAATGTTTGTGCTGAGCTCTGTGCTGCACAATGTAATGGCTCTGCTTTGTGTGCGCTCGGAGTAATTACTGCTACGCGTCTGCAACCAGACATGAGGGGATAATAACAGGGTGTGAGAGCAGCATCACAGCGCAGCACGGAGGACAACCTATAATATAGACGCAAATGGCAACATTGTTTCATCTGACACCAGCAGGGTTACTGTAACCGCTGCAGCCTTACTATAGTTATATTAGGTTTTGTATAATAGAATAATATATAAATATATATATATACAAGCAGTAAAGATCTTGTTTGGCTAAGTTTTTACAAACTTTGTCGAATTATTTACATCAAGACCCCAAAATTAAACTTATACTCCTAAACTCATTCAGAGCCCAGATCAGACTACTTCTATCAATAAGACCCCAGACCAGACCTCTGAAATTAATCAGACCCCAAACCAGCTCCTAAAATTAATCAGACCCCAGACCAAACTCCTAATATTAATTCAGTCCCCAGAACAAGACCCCTAACCTCATTTAGATCCCAGATCAGACCACTAAAAGCAGTTCAGACCCCAGACCAGAACCCTAGAATGTATCAGACTCTGGACCAGACCCTTAACCAGACCCCAGACCCCCAAAAATTAATTCAGACCCCTGAAATGAATCAAACCCACAAGCCAGGTCCTAAAATTAACCAGACCCCAGACAAAACCCCTAATATTAATTCAGACCCCAGACTAGACCCCTAAAATGAATCAGATCCCAGACCAGCACCTAAATAAACCAGACACCAAACCCCTTAAATGAATCAGACTCCAGACCAGCCCCTAACATTAATAAGACTTCAGATCAGTTCATAGAATTAGGACTCATGCACTCGGCCGTAGTTTCGGTCCGCATAGCAGATCGGATACAGGCCTATTCATCTCAATATGGCTGCAAAAGATTCGGACAGCGCACCAGAGTGCTGTCCACATCTACATGTCTGTTCCGTGGCCCCTGCAAAAAAAAAAGAACTTGCCCTAAGGATAGGAGAATGGAGAAGGGAGAGTTGTGGTTAGAGGACCCCGGGTTTCCCGGGATCCGGTCACCACCAGGCGCAGCTCCCCGCTGCTCCCATAGGAATGAATGGGAGCACATCGTGCATGCGCAGCCACCGCTCCCATTCATTTCTGTGGGGCCGACGGAACTAGCCGAGCCAGTGCTCTGCTATTTTCAGCGGCCCCATAGAAATTAATGGAGGGTGGATGCGCATGCGCAGTGTGCCCTCCTCAATTTTCCCCGCTCCGTTCTCAATGTAGGTGCGGGTCCCTATCAGACAATGGCGGAATATCCTAGCGATATGCCCCCATTGTCTATGATGGGACTAACCCTTTAAAAGCTGTGACCATCCTTTATTCTTGAGTACAGCAAGCACATACAAATAATCACGGCACCCCAACTGTAAACGGGTTTTGGACAAACTACATGTATCCACCATCTCAGACGATGGGGGCATATCGCTGGGACCCGCACCTACACCGAGAACGGAGCGGGGAAGGTGGTGGCCAGGTTTCCCTGTGTCCAGCCATCGCCAAGCGCACCAACCTTGCGCATTCACCGCTCCCATTCATTTCTATGGGGCCGACAGAAATAGCCGAGCCAGCGCTCTGCTATTTTCGACGGCCCCATAGAAGTGAATGGAAAGTGGCTGCGCATGCGCAGTTCGTCCTTCACAACCTTCAGGGATCCGATCTCGATGTAGGTGCAGGTCCCAGAGATGGGACCCGTACCTATCACACAATGGGGGCATATTCTAGCGATGTCCCCCCATTGTCTCAGATGGGAATAACCCTTTAATCATTACAGTCAGCTAGTACTGCCGGACCAGCCACACAAAGCAATATTAATACATAGTGAAAATGAAAAGACTACATTGCGCACACAGTGCGGTTACATCGCCCGAGTCCACATTAATCCTGAATATGATATTACAGACAAGTCCGCAGAGCCATTGGGGGCTGTAGTAATTTGGATGGTGTATAAAACTATTTGTTTTGGGGAAAAAAAACTGCAATGTGTGAACAGTGTACTTAGTCAAACCTAACCCATAAAAACAGAACGAAGCTCCTGGGTGAGCTGCGCTGTCACAGTGATACATATGATGAGGGGAATATATGTGGTGAAAACATATAAGGACTTTACTGAGAGGACACGCCCTCCATGGCCTCCCTGATCCAAAACGCAGAGGCAATAAACATGATGGCGTACTACACTGATAGTGGTCCATGAGTTCTGTGCGTAGATTCAGTCCCTGTGGCAGAATATCCAATATGTCTCTTTATTCAATCATTTGTATTTGATGTCTCCTCCTCTTTTTGGCGTGTAGATTCTGTCAATGGCTTCCCAAAACACTTAAAAACATAATACCGCCACCTATGCGCCCAATGGCGTCCGGTATTGGCTCTCTCGGCAAGAGGTTGGGGGAGTGGCTTGATTCGCTCCTCCGGCCTCTGGTAAAGCAAGTCCCGGGATATATACGGGGACACTGGGGAGCTGTTGAGATCTTTTTTTTCTATAAAGAATGGAGGGAGGGCTATATCTGGCTAACCAGCGATGTAATGCCGCTATACACCTCGATTCCCCACCAGGTGGCGCTAACCACATTGAAACAACACGTGCATAGTTACAGTAGTTACTCCATAGAATTAAAGGGGTTATCCGAAACTATAAACTGCCCCTCCCCCCCATAAGCCGGGCCCCTCACAGGGAATATACTTACCTGGCTCCCTGCTCCCTGCGCCGCTCCTAGTCCCCACACAGCTGCTGCTTCTTCCCGTGCGCGGATGAAAACATCCAGTGCCCGGGGGGGGGGGGTGTTTTGAAGCAAATGGCAGGCGGGGACGGACCTCCCTAGTGTCACCCACGATGCTAGGGATGCTGGTCATTGTCCTCGCCTGCCATTGGTTGCTCCCTCCGACACCGGATGTTTTCATTGGTGCAGGCGGAGAAGCAGCAGTGGCGGTGAAGGGACCAGGAGTGGCGCAGGAAGCGGGGAGCCGGGTAAGTATATTCCCTGTGAGGAGCCCAGCATATGGGGGAGGGCAGTTTATAGTTTCGGATAACCCCTTTAATTGCTTACATATTAGCATACCTCCCAAGAGGGACACTTATGGTTCCTAGTTTGAAAGATCCATTTTTCCTGATTATTTATACACTTTAAGGCTACATTCACACAACCGTATGTATTTTGCAGTCCGCAAAACGCGGATCCACAAAAAATACGGATGATGTCCGTGTTGCATCCATTTTTTTTTGCGGATCCACTGTAACAATGCCTATCCTTAGAATAGGACATGCTCTATGGTTTTTGCAGGGCTACAGAACGGACATACAGATGCGGACAGCACACGGATTAAAATGAATGGGTCCTCCTTATCCAATCCGCAAAACAAAACGGAACGGACACGGAAACAAAATACGTTCCTGTGAATGTAGCCTAATTACTATAGTCCTGGCACAAAAATTATCTGAATATAGAAATTTCTAAAATCCAAATTGTATCAAATAATGAAATAATATAGAAGGCGGGGGTCTAATATACAGAGAGGAACCGGACAGACACTTTCTGGATCAATATTGTAAATGTAACAATGCAAATCTATATCTCACATCAAAAAGAGGGACATTTAAAGGCGTCCTCTCACTTCAGTAAGTGGCATTTATCATGTAGAGAAAGTTAACACAAGCCACTTACTAATGTATTGTGATTCTCCATATTGCTTCCTTTGCTGGCTGGATTCATTTTTCTATCACATTATACACTGCTCGTTTCCATGGTTACAGACTACCCTGCAATCCATCAGCGGTGGTCATGCTTGCACACTACAGGAAAAAGCGTGAGCCTCTCTGGTGGCCGGGACCATCAGAGCACACGTAGGCTGGTGCTTTTTCCTATAGTGTGCAAGCACGACCACCACTGATGGATTGCAGGGTGGTCGTAACCTTGGAAAGAGCAGTGTATAATGTGATGGTAAAATGAATCCAGCCAGCAAAGGAAGCAATATGGAGAATCACAATACATTAGTAAGTGCCTTGTAGTAACTTTCTCTACGTGATAAATGCTATTTGCTGAAGTGAGAGGGCCGCTTTAAAGAGGTTCTCCGGGAATTAAGAAAATAAAAATATTTAAATATTACTTCATGATAAATATATTCCCAAATACCTTTCATTAGTTATAATGGCTCATTTTGTCTAGGTAGCAATGATCAGGAGAAACAAAATGGCCGCCGTCCTATTAGTACACACAGAACCTGTCCTAATCACACAGGAGGACAAGTTACTTCACAACACTGAGGTAAAGAGCTGCCTCATCCTCCTCTCTGCTCTGCTTGTCAGGGGTTATGATCCTGAGATCTTTAGCTGAATCTCTGTAGGAATGGAGTTCATGAGCAGATGTGACTGATGATCAGCAGCTCTTGTATACAGTCTCCATTACCACAGTCTGTCCTGTCCGTCCTCTCTGTACTTCATGTCTCCTCATGAGCTCCATTCCTACAGAGATTCAGCTGAAGATCTTATAATCTGTATTCAGGATCATAATCCCTGACAAGCAGAGCAGAGAGGAGGATGAGGCAGCTCTTTACCTCAGTGTTGTGAAGTAACTTGTCCTCCTGTGTGATTAGGACAGGTTCTGTGTGTACTAATAGGACGGCGGCCATTTTGTTTCTCTTAATGATTGTTCCCCAGACAAAACGAGCCATTATAACTAATGAAAGTAGGGTGGCCACCGGCTTCATCTCAAAAAGGAGGACATTTTCGGCCACACCCCCAATATGTTAAACCACACCCCAATCTTCTAAACCACGCCCCCAATCTGCTAAACCACGCCCCCCAATCGGCTCGTACACCGTCACCCATCACACCTCCCCTGGCTCTTACCACACATACACAGGTTGGATGGGGATCTGGCACCCCCACCCCCACCACGTGAAAATTCAAGCCAGCAAGCCTAACTATAAAAATACCGCTCTAGTATGGTTAGAATAAAGAGGATTGTTCAGTAATTAAAAATAAAATATGGCAGATGGAAAAGAAATCCACAATTCTCAGCTGTTCCCTCCCTGCCATTGAATGCTTTGGTTATATGGCTGCAGTGGTGATGCCTGTGACACGCTGGACTTTCTGGCATCATTGCTGCTGCCACGTAAACAAAGACTGACAGGCATGTAATGGGCGAGTGTGCACATCTGTCATAGTGCTGGTGATGTGCACACTGATGGGCAGGTGTATGGCATGTGACCACTGCAGCCAGTTCTCAGCATTAGAGCACTGATTGGCTGCAGCAGTAACATACCATATACCGGCAGGTGACACATATCTGGATGGACATTACATTCACCAGCACCAGACATACCAGATGATACAGCACCACTTACCTCTTACATCCAGTGACGTCTTCCTGATGTAGATCTTCTCTTTTCTCATCTTCTCTATTTGGCCCACACCGCCATGACACTTCTTTCAGCTCCATCTTCTCTCTGCCACAAAGACATCATAGATTACCCACTTTTACTGTTATCCTGCTGCTGCCTAAAATACTGCGCCCACTGTGCTCCCCAATGTCCCCAAATACTGTACTGTAGATATAACAGTGCCATATAGGTAGGGCCCCATATAGTCACTGTGCTCCCACTAATAATTCTTTCCTAGAGTGTCCCATTAGTAATAGTGCCCCAATAGTGATAATGCTCCACCAGTATCCCTTTTTAGCAGTAGTGCCCTCCATATTGTACTAATAATAGTAACACCCCCAATAGTACCCCTGGTAGTAGTAATAATTCCCCATAATAGAAACCATTTTCCCATAGTGCCTCCAGTAGTGCTCCCAGAAATAATAAGGACCTGCTGTAATGGTCCTCAAATCATCCCACTGTGCCCCCATCAGACCTCACATCAGCCCACTGTGCCCCCATCAGACCTCACATCAGCCTGTAGTGCCATCATCAGACCTCAGATCAGCCTGTAGTACCCCCTTCAGACCTCAGATCAGCCCACTGTGCCCCCATCAGACCTCAGATCAGCCCACTGTGCCCCCATCAGACCTCAGATCAGCCCACTGTGCCCCCTCCAGACCTCAGATCAGCCCACTGTGCCCCCATCAGACCTCAGATCAGCCCACTGTGCCCCCATCAGACCTCAGATCAGCCCACAGTGCCCCCATCAGACCTCAGATCAGCCCACTGTGCCCCCATCAGACCTCACATCAGCCCACTGTGCCCCCATCAGACCTCACATCAGCCCACTGTGCCCCCATCAGACCTCAGATCAGACCACAGTGCCCCCATCAGACCTCACATCAGCCCACTGTGCCCCCATCAGACCTCACATCAGCCCACTGTGCCCCCATCAGACCTCAGATCAGACCACAGTGCCCCATCAGACCTCCGATCAGCCCACTGTGCCCCCTTCAGACCTCCGATCAGCCTGTAGTGCCCCCTTTAGACCTCAGATCAGCCTGTAGTGCTCCCTTTAGACCTCAGATCAGCCTGTAGTGCCCCCTTCAGACCTCAGATCAGCCTGTAGTGCCCCTTCAGACCTCAGATCAGCCTGTAGTGCCCCCTTCAGACCTCAGATCAGCCTGTAGTGCCCCTTCAGACCTCAGATTAGCCTGTAGTGCCCCCTTCAGACCTCAGATCAGCCTGTAGTGCCCCCTTCAGACCTCAGATCAGCCTGTAGTGCCCCCTTTAGACCTCAGATCAGCCTGTAGTGCCCCCTTTAGATCTTAGATTAGCCTGTAGTGCCCCCTTCAGACCTCAGATCAGCCTGTAGTGCCCCCTTTAGACCTCAGATCAGCCTGTAGTGCCCCTTTAGATCTTAGATTAGCCTGTAGTGCCCCCTTCAGACCTCAGATTAGCCTATAGTGCCCCCTTCAGACCTCAGATCAGCATGTAGTGCCCCCTTCAGACCAGCCTGTAGTGCCCCCTTCAGACCAGCCTGTAGTGCCCCCTTCAGACCAGCCTGTAGTGCCCCCTTCAGACCAGCCTGTAGTGCCCCCTTCAGACCAGCCTGTAGTGCCCCCTTCAGACCAGCATGTAGTGCCCCATTCAGACCTCAGATCAGCCCACTGTGCCCCATAAAAAAAAAAAAAAAAAAATCTTACCTTTCCTGGGCTGCAGCTCTGCTCCACCGCTCTTCTCTCTTCACTGCCCGCGCTGCACTGTCACCTGACTGCGTGCAGCTTCAGGTCAGAGTGCGCGCACTACGTCCTGACGCTGTACCAGTCAGGCGTGTGCAGCGCAGCCAGACAGGAAGACACCGGAGCGCAGGAGGAGCTGAGCGGTGAGTACAGACCCAGCTCCTGCAATGAGCGCTTCCATCTGTATTGATGGAAGCGCTCATTGCTTCCTGCGCCCCTAAAAAGGAGGACTTCTGGCCGTCCGTCCTGGCCTTTAGCCGGACAGAAGACCAGGAGTCCAAAAACCGGACTGTCCGGCCAAAAACCGGACGGATGGCCACCCTAAATGAAAGGTATTTGGGAATATTTTTAAATTAAAGTAATATTTACGTATTTTTATTTTCTTAATTCCCCGAGAACCCCTTTAAGGAGCAAAGAGGGACAGAGGGATTTGGGTCCAAAAGACGGACACTTGGGAGGCCTGTATTAGAGTCTCATTGGGGGGCTCGATTCTCACCCTCCCTAGTGAACCAAACAATGTCATACTGGGAGGAAGATTGTGTTTTCTCACTGGACAATCCTTTTGCAGAGTGGATGAACTGGTACGGCGGGTACATGGATGTCCTGCTGCTTATTTGGGAGGGAGATGTATCTGCCATACCGGTTTTTCTAGACCACCTCAAGAATAATCCTCTAAACCTAAAATGCATTCAATTTATACAGAAACTTACAGAAAGGAGTCAGCAGGGGGCACAATCCTCCATGCCACCCCGTGTTTACCATCAAGGCGATACCAGGTGTGGAGAGAGGATTAGAGTGAGGAGAAATTGTAACACCTGGGAAATGTGGAGGGCGCCATCAGGGGGCGCCGACGCCACAGGGGCTACGGCGAGCACAAAAACTGAGAGGAATTGCTATCTCAGCGGGACGCATCATTTCAGTTTTCGCCTCAGGCAGCAGAAAGGCTAGGTGCACCCCTGCGAGGATGAAGTGTTGGCATCCATCTTAAACAATGGTTGTAGAGTGGTCTCCCGGAGGTCTCGTACCGTAGGTAACTCATTGGGGGACGTTGATCGATAATGGCGTAATTTGCGCCAAAAAAATACTAAAGTTACAAATCAGAAGTGGTGATTTGTTTCACCTCATATATCAAAAGGCGCGAGCCACTTGTAAAATGTGACTTTTTTTTAAATATAAACTTGATTATCCAATTATTTCTCTTGATTTGCGCCATTTTATCACCAATGCGACTTTTTTAACCCGAAATGCGCCATTTCAACCACCCCCTGTACAGACCACACTTGAGACATTTGAAGCATACAGTATTTGCGACATTTTCCTTGGTAAATTGTGACTTTTGTCACCGACTCGGGACGTTTTTGTCATTGTTTTGTTTTTGTTGAATGACAATTTACTGACAAATCCCTGGTATTTTAGCTCATTTACCGTATTTTTCGCTTTATAAGACGCACTTTTCCCCTCCAAAAGTAGAGGGAAAATGGCCGTGCTCCGCTCCAGGTCCGGCACTCCTCTGTCTTCTCCTGCCGGCGCTGCACTGTCCTGACCCCGTACAGTGTCAGGATGTAGTGCGCGCACTCTGACCTGACGCTGCAGAAGAGCGCCGGACCCGGAGCGGAGCCGCGGCGCAGGAGAGGTAAGGGAGGTTTATTAATTTATTCTTATGGGGCACACTGGACTGATCTGAGGTCTGATGGGGGCAGAGGGGCTGATATGGGGGCACAGTGGGCTGATATGGGGGCTGATGGGCTGATCTAGGGTCTGATGGGGGCACAGTGGGCTGATATGGGGGCTGATCTGAGGTCTGATGCAGGCTGAGTGGGTTAATCTGAGGTCTGATGGAGATCTGAAAGGGCTAATCTGAGGTCTGATGGGGGCACAGTGGGCCTGATCTGAGGTCTGATGGGGGCACAGTGGGCTGACATTGGGGCTGATCTGAGGTCTGATGGGGGCACAGTGGGCTGATCTGAGGTCTGATGGGGCTGAGTGGGCTGATCTAAGGTCTGATGGGCGCACAGTGGGCTGGCATTGGGGCTGATCTGAGGTCTGATGGGGGCTGAGTGGACTGATATGGGGGCTGAGTGGGCTGATCTGAGGTCTGATGGGGGCACAGTGGGCTGATCTGAGGTCTGATGCAGGCTGAGTGGGTTAATCAGAGGTCTGATGGAGATTTTGAAAGGGCTGATCTGAGGTCTGATGGGGGCAGTGGGCTGATCTGAGGTCTGATGGGGCTGAGTGGACTGATATGGGGCTGAGTGGGCTGATCTGGGTCTGATGGGGGCACAGTGGGCTGATGAGGTCTGATGCAGGCTGAGTGGGTTAATCAGAGGTCTGATGGAGATCTGAAAGGGCTGATCTGAGGTCTGATGGGGGCACAGTGGGCTGATCTGAGGTCTGATGGGGGTGTGTGAAAATTCTGATCTGAGGTCTGATGGGGGTGTGTGAAAGTTCTGATCTGAGGTCTGATGGGGTTCTGACATGGAGGTTTGATATGGGGTCTGATGAGATGTACTGATATTTATGGGGGGGTCTGATATGAGGATCTGATGAAAAATATATTTTTTTAATTTTCCTACTCTAAAATCTGGGGTGCGTCTTATCATCGGGTGCGTCTTATAAAGCGAAAAATACGGTATATTACATAAAAATAAATATGTGCTGCTTTAATACTTTACCTATCACTTGTTCCCACGACCAGTTGGTTTTTCTTTTCATAAATGCAACTTTTTGACAAAAATGTTTTGACTTTATACCATAAATGCAACTTTTTGCACAAAACACCACCACATAAGCTGGCTTAAAGGGTTATTCCCATCTCAGACAATGGGGGCATATTGCCAGGATATGCCCCCATTATCTGATAGGTGCGGGTCCCAGCTCTACAACAAGAACAGAGCAGGGAGCGCTGTGTCTGGAGGACCCTGGGTTTCCCGGGATCGGGCCACCACCAAGCATTGCTCCCATACAAGTGAATACAAGCTCCCTGCTGCTCCCATACAAGTAAATGGGAGCGCACCGCGCATGCGTGGCCAGCGCTCCTATTCATTTCTATGGGGCTGACGGAAATAGCCGAGCAAGTGCTTGGCTATTTTCGGCAGCCCCATAGAAATGGCAGTGCGCCCTTCACTACTTTCCCTGTGGGTCCCAGCCATATGCCCCCATTGTCTGAGGTGGCAAAACCCCTTTAATTGTCCGCAACAATCTGAGCCATTTCTGCCCATTAGAGGATGATAAATGAGGCATAATATGCGCCAATTTGATAGCCCCGCCCACTTTGACATTCATAAATCATTTCTGGCATGATGCATTCTTTATGGTGAAAACCCGGGAGCTCCTAAAGGAAACCTGGCAGCAGTCCTGACCATACTAAAGTGCACTAGGTGGGGGCTGGGCAGAGCAGCCGTTTATAGAGGTTTTATTATCAGGAGTAGTGAGAATATGAAGTTTTATTCTTCCAGATTCTGCTCCTGCAAGTGTCCAGGAGGCGGAGCTTCACTGTGAAGTGCTCTCTGCATTGAGTTGCTTTATAGCCGCTCTGGATGACAGCTGTAGTGATCGTCTGGTTGGATGCTACAGCTGTCACTCAGAGCAGAGGGCAGGGGCTGTGAAGCAGCTGAATGTAGGTAGAGAGTACGTCACAGTGAGGCTCCTCCTCCTGGGCACATTTAGGAGTGGAATCTGGCAGAATAAAACTTCATATTCACACTACTCCTGATACATACCTCCCAACTGTAGGAAACCATAAAGAGGGACAATATGTGCTCCACAGCAATTTTATTCAGACTAGGCCATACTGTACCCACTTCTCAGTAGTTATGAGCATATGTCCCTCTTCACAGTAGTAATGCCCACGTGTACCCCCTTCCCAGTAGTCATGTCCATAAGTGCCTCATTCACAGCAGTTATGCCCATTTGTTCCTCCTTCACAGTAGTTATGCCCACATTGTGCCCTTTACAGCAGTTATGCCCACATGTACCCCTTTTACAGTAGTAATGCCACACATCGTGCCCCCTTTCACAGTAGGCATGCCCATATGCACCCCCTTCACAGTAGTAATACCTACATGTGCCCCCTTCATGGTAGTAATACCTACATGTGCCCCCTTCACAATAGTAATACCTACATGTGCCCCCTTCATGGTAGTAATACCTACATGTGCCCCCTTCACAATAGTAATACCTACATGTGCCCCCTTCACAGTAGTAATACCTACATGTGCCCCTTCACGGTAGTAATACCTACATGTGCCCCCTTCATGGTAGTAATACCTACATGTGCCCCCTTCACAATAGTAATACCTACATGTGCCCCCTTCACAGTAGTAATACCTGCATGTGCCCCCTTCATGGTAGTAATACCTACATGTGCCCCCTTCACAATAGTAATACCTACATGTGCCCCTTTCACAGTAGTAATACCTACATGTGCCCCCTTCATGGTAGTAATACCTACATGTGCCCCTTCACAGTAAATACCTACATGTGCCCCTTCACAGTAGTAATACCTACATGTGCCCCTTCACGGTAGTAATACCTACATGTGCCCCCTTCATGGTAGTAATACCTACATGTGCCCCCTTCACAATAGTAATACCTACATGTGCCCCTTCACAGTAGTAATACCTGCATGTGCCCTTCATGGTAGTAATACCTACATGTGCCCCTTCACAGTAGTAATACTACATGTGCCCCCTTCATGGTAGTATACCTGTGCCCTTCACGGTAGTAATACCTACATGTGCCCCTTTCGTTCTAGTAATACCTACATGTGCCCCTTTCATGGTAGTAATACCTACATGTGCCCCTTCACAGTAATAATACCTACATGTGCCCCCTTCATGGTAGTAATACCTACATGTGCCCCCTTCACAGTAATAATACTACATGTGCCCCCTTCACAGTATATACCTACATGTGCCCCCTTCACAGTAATAATACCTACATGTGCCCCTTCATGTAGTAATACCTACATGTGCCCCCTTCACAGTAATAATACCTACATGTGCCCCTTTCACAGTAATAATACCTACATGTGCCCCCTTCATGGTAATAATACCTACATGTGCCCCCTTCACAGTAGTCATGCCCATATGTGCCCCCTTCACAGAAGTTATGACCCTTTGTGCTTCCTTCACAGTAGTAACATCTGCATTGTGCCCCCTTCAAAGTAGTTTTGCCCACATTGTGCCCCTTACAGTAGTTATGCCCACATTGTGCCTCCTTCACAATAATTATACCCAGCTATATGCCCCCTCACAGTAGTTTTACCCAGATATGTGCCCCCTTCACAGTAGTTATGCCAAGATATGTTCCCCCACTGTCACACATTGTGCTGCTGTGTGGGAGGAAGAGTCCACAGGCTGATTCCACCGCTCCTCCTACACAGACCAGCAGTGTGATGGGTGACAGTACATAGTGCTGCTGCTGGGGGGTGCCGAGCGCCAAATGGTGAAGAGGGGAGCGGACGGCTCCTGCTTCACCATTACAATCATCTGGGAGCGGGACATACCTCAGCCGTTTCAAGATCGTGGTACAGCCACTGAAATCTCTGACAGTTGGGGGGGGTATGCTGATGAGAAAACCTCCACAATAGCTAGGTTTGTCCCGCTCTCTCCATGGCTTACATAGTGCTGTCAGCAGGTTTGCACGGTCAATACTGCTGACAGATTTACTTTAGAGCTGGTGAGCGGGTCAGGCCAGGGAGCTATTATGAGACTAAAGAAGAAGACCTGAATATGAGGAGCCTCATCGCCTGCAGTGAAGACCACCTATAGGAAGAAGCTCCTGACAGAGTTCTCAAATATTAGGCAAGCAGCCTCCAGCAGCACAGAGTATTTCAGGAGACAAGTGTGCTGATCTTGTGATCATATTAGTGATATTAGTGTGGACAAGGCTGGATGTGACAGGGGCAGTGTCATCATGGGAGAAGAAGAATGGAGACACATGGGAGGTCACAGACTGAGAGTTACATAGTGGAAGGAGCAGGGTCCTCCCAGCAGCACAGAGTATTTCAGGAGAGGGGTGTGCTGATCTTGTGGGAGGTCACAAACTGATAGTTACATAGTGGAAGGAGCAGGGTCCTCCCAGCAGCACAGAGGATTTCAGGAGAGGAGTGTTCTGATCTTGTGAGAAGTCACAGACTGATAGTTGCATAGTGGAAGGAGCAGGGTCCTCCCAGCAGCACAGAGTATTTCAGGAGAGGAGTGTGCTGATCTTGTGGGAGGTCACAAACTGATAGTTACATAGTGGAAGGAGCAGGGTCCTCCCAGCAGCACAGAGGATTTCAGGAGAGGGTGTGCTGATCTTGTGGGAGGTCATAGACTGATAGTTACATAGTGGAAGGAGCAGGGTCCTCCCAGCAGCACAGAGGATTTCAGGAGAGGAGTGTTCTGATCTTGTGAGAAGTCACAGCCTGAGAGTTACATAGTGGAAGGAGCAGGGTCTCCAGCAGCACAGAGGATTTCAGGAGAGGAGTGTGCTGATCTTGTGGGAGGTCACAGACTGATAGTTACATAGTGGAAGGAGCAGGGTCCTCCCAGCAGCACAGAGGATTTCAGGAGAGGAGTGTGCTGATCTTGTGGGAGGTCACAGACTGATAGTTGCATAGTGGAAGGAGCAGGGTCCTCCAGCAGCACAGAGGATTTCAGGAGAGGGGTGTGCTGATCTTGTAGGAGGTCATAGACTGATAGTTACATAGTGGAAGCAGCAGGGTCCCTAGCAGCACAGAGTATTTCAGGAGAGGAGTGTGCTGATCTTGTGGAGGTCACAGACTGATAGTTACGTAGCTGAAGGAGCATGATTCTCAGCAGCACAGAGTATTTCAGGAGAGGAGTGTGCTGATCATGTGGAGGTCACAGACTGAGAGTTACATAGTGAGGACAAGGCTGGATGTGACAGGGGCAGTGTCATGATGGGAGGAGGAGAACGGAGACACATGGGAGGAGGTCACAGACAGCCTTGTAGTGTAAGGACCAGGGTCCTCTCAGCAGCACAGAGTGTTTCAGAAAGGAAGTCTGTCGATCTTATGGGAAAAATTGATCTGTGGAAACCATCTCAATATCACATGCAGCAAAATAAAATCTTGTCCTTGGGAACGGAGCCAGAAACAAAGAGGAGAACAGCCCCATCCATCATCCTCTGCACATGATTCCCCACTCCCTTTGCAGCACAACTCGAGACGTCCTTCTCCAGACACACGACAGCGTCACCCGCAGGGCGCTTCCTCCGTGACGCTTCATTACTATAATCTACTGTTCTATAAATATCGATTCCCTACCAATGATAGTCTCTTCTCAGAACCAACACCCCCCCGGTCCATACCATTCATTTGTCTCAAATTCAATGGATCCAAGCAAATAACAGGTTAATTCACCGGTCCGCCGTATCAGCGCGTGTCGTGTATGACACGGGATCCATAGGGAGGGCGCCAGCCTATATTATACAATGCAAAATGCAAGGTATACCCAACCCCCATCTCCCAGACATTGCAAGTAGAGCAGTCAAGACCAACTCCTACCACTGCAGTAGGAGAGCGGGGCGGCGAGAGCAGGCTGACACAATGTGCATGTAGCATGCAGGGGCTGGGAGAGGAAGGAGGGGTTTCCTACTATCAGGGGTTACAGGGGCATTGGATGCTGGAGCCTCCTGCTGCTGATGATCAAGCCCTTTCGCCGGGAACCCATGTCATTGCGCGGCGGTTGGAAGAAAGGAACGGCAGCAAGGGTTAAATCCACCCGAAGGCTCGTGCTACAAGATGAACCTGCCGCAATGGTGCCTTGAGGCCGTGCTCCTCTATGCCAGGACTGTATGACGCTGGTAGATCCCCTCTTCCTTACCACCACCAACCACCCTTTTAAGAAAATTCTCAGAATATATTTCCATTTGTTTTTTTCCGTTCCAGCGGCAGAAGAAGACATGTGCAGCAACCAGGTCAGCCTGCAAGACGAGCAATGCAAATTCTACTCGTACATGTTCTACCAGGCTGTACGGGACCAGGAACCCGTATGGAAACTGGAGGAGATAAGGACTATGGAATATTTTCAGTGGGATGAAGACGCGAGCATGAGGTGCTATTCTCCATCCGATGCCCTGATGTATGCCGTGGTGCATAATCACCTGCGTTACGCTCAATATTTGCTGTCTCATTTCCCGGAGGAAGCTCTGAAGGTGCCAGGAATCAAGTTCTGTTGCTGTCCCCCTTCCGCCCCCCACTTGGCCTTGGCCGTCACCTACGACCGACGAGACATCCTAATCATGATCATTAAGATGTCCCACAAGCTTCCCAGCCTAAGTTCCTACATCAATCGGGCCAGCTGCTTCCATCTGTCCGACGGCAAGACCCCTCTCCACTTGGCCTGCGAGCTCTTGAGTGCAGAAACTGTTCTCATCCTCCTAGGCAATGGGGCATGCCCCAAGATCATGGACCGGAAGGGGGAAACCCCTTTAGATGTCATCTTGGAGCAGCTATGGAGCTCCAAGGTCAACATAGACTCCAAAAAACTCTGCTTGTATTATCTGCTACTTTTTTCCCCCTCCTTGAACTTCAAGATGAGGAAGATCCTTCAAGATAACCCCGAATTTTGGAATCCCTTACTAGGAGAGGACAAATTCAACTACTTGGTGGGCAATACACCCGCAACCTTGTATCTTATAGCTATGCAGAAAGTCTTGCAGTGTTTGCCTCCGTCACTCTTCCCCCACAGCATCCAAGCTCTGCCCATACCTCACGCTTTAAAGCCCTTACCGGGGTCAGGTTAAGATGTCCAACACCCCGACCCCAGGCCTTCCACCCCCGTCCTTCGCTCTACATGGCTTCTACTTCCAAAAATGATTCCATAATTTAATATTATAATGAAATTATCCATGTTGTCCATAGCTCGTTGGTCCATGGGTCAATGGGTGGTGGTTCCTTAAGAGGTTCAGGAGCAGGGACGTAGCTATAGCCTCATGGGCCCTGGTGCAAGAGTTCAGCTTGGGCCCCCCTTCCCTCAGTGCTTTGTGTGTCTTCTTATGTGACACAAGGGTCTTTGGGCCCCCACAGGCTCCTGGGCCCGGTAGCGACTGCTACCTCTGCACCCACTATAGCTACGCCCCTGTTCAGGAGATATTCCAGTTGGGGGAAGGTGTTGATGTCCTACCACTATGGGGCTCCCAGGTGCAATAACAATCATCTAAGATGGTAACAAATGTAGCAAGAAGAATTTGATTACATTTTTTTTAAATTGTCCCACATGGGGGGCTAAAACATACACCATTGTAGCCTTGTATCCACCCCGAAGCCCCTCCAGACCCTCTAAGCCTTGTCCCCACGGTTGGTGCATCCGATACATTTTGACCCAAATAAAAGGAATTTCCATTGGTTAGAAGTGACTGAGATGACTGAATGTGACTCCGCCCCTTGTGATCGCTGCGATTGGTCAATCCTCTGCAGGTCTACAGTCAATGTAACCATTGGTGATGACAAATGGAATTTTTTTTTAATTTTATTTATTTGTTAGGTCATATTTTTTCTCCATTTTTTTATATTTTTTTAAATTTCATTTTGGGAAAGCGGGAATGGATCCGAGATGAAGGAGGAGGATGAAGCTTTCCTTTAGGAAGTCTCCTCCTGCTCCTTCCTCTGGGGATCACAGAGGCTTTAAAGAAATTGTGAAGATCTCTTCTAGAAGACGACATGCTGACGCATAGGACTGTCTGCCGCGCTCAGCCCCATCCGACTGCTGGACGTTGTGATTTCCCGTAGTTAGGGGCTGGCATTAACCCTTCTGCTCCCTGATCCGCCTGCGTTATGTACCGCGATGATGCTGGTGATATTAGTTTGCCAGGTAATCTGCATAAATGATGCGCATATTGTGTCCTCATGAACGGATCATATTTACCGGAGGCGCAATCAGAAGAAAATTGTGTTTTATGGCTAATGTCAGCAGCAAGGATTTTCCTATGTAAGCATGTGTACCTGTCGTGTCCTCGCTGCCGGATGTACCGCTCGATATAAATGGATTTATCTCCTCTGTATGGCTGGGTCTTGTTTCTGTCTGGTTAGATACGGCGTGTGCTGGTGTATCCAAGCCAATTATGTGTGATACTGCCTGCTGAGTGATGTATCAGGGTTTATTATGTGTGATACTGCCTGCTGAGCTATGTACCTAAGCCTATAACGTCTGCCACTGTCTGCTAAGCTGTGTATCTAATCTTATCATGTGTAATGCTACCTATAGAGCTATGTATATAAGCTTATCATGTGTGATACTGCCTGCTGAGCTATGTATCTAAGACCATCATGTGTAATACTGTCTGGTGAGCAATGTATCTAAGCCTATTTTGTGTGATACTATCTGTTGTGCTAGGTATCTAAGCCTTTCATGTGTGATACTATCTGCTATACTATTGGGGTCATTGATCAAACTGGTGTAAAGTAGAACTAGCTTAGTTGCCTGTAGCAACCAATCAGATTCCACCTTTCATTTTCCAAAGGAACTGTCAAAAATGAAAGGTGGAATCTGATTGGTTGCTATGGGCAACTAAGCTAGTTCTACTTTGCACCTGTTTGATAAATGACCCCATATGTATCTAAGCTTACTATGTGTGATACTGCCTGCTGAGCTAGCTATGCATGTAAGATCATCATGTGTGATACTGTCTGCTGAGCTGTGTATCTAATCCCATCATGCAGGATACTGTCTGCTGAGCTATATATCTAATCTTATCATGTGTGATACTGTCTGCTGAGCCGTGTATCTAATCCTATCATGTGTGATACTGTCTGCTGAGCTGAGTATACAATCCTGTCCTGTGTGATACTGCCTGCTGAGCTGTGTATCTAAACCTATCATGTTTGATACTGTCTGCTGAGCCATGTATCTAATCCTATCATGTGTGATACTGTCTGTTGAGCTGTGTATGTAATCCCATCATATGTAATACCGTCTGTTGAGCCAACGTATCTACTCCTAACATGTGATTCTCTGTTGGGCCATGAATCTAATCTTATTATGTGTGATACTGTCTGCTGAGCTGTGTATCTAATCCTGCCATGTGTCATACTGACTGTTGAGCCATGTATTTTAGCCTATAGCAGGGATCAGCAACTTTCGGCACTCTAGCTGCTGTGAAACTACAATTCCCAGCATGCAGAGTAAGTATGCATGCTGGGAGTTGTAGTTTCACAACAGCTGGAGTGTCGGAGGTTGCTGATCCCTGGCCTATAATGTGTGCTAGTGTCTGCTGAGTTCTGTATAGAACTCTATTGTGTATGATACTACTTGCTGAGCTGTGTATCGAATTCTATCCTGTGTGATACAGCCTGATGAGTTATGCATCTATGCCTATCATTAGTGTTGAGCGAATTGAAGTATCCAAAGTGGACTTCGATACGAATTTCCGGAAAAATTCAATTTGTCATGAAGCCGAATTTCCTCGCGCTTCGAGGTAACGAATCAATTTTTCTTACAATGGTGGCAGAAAAAAATTATCCTCCCCTCATCCATCGTCTGCTGCAGTCTTGATTGAAGTAAACCTGCTAAAGTACCCGAGACCAGAGCGGTAACGTCATCACGCTCACTGCAGGTCATTTGGCGTGTTTTCTTCAAGACGTGAGCAGACGGCCTCTCCGTGATCAAATGGATGAGGGGAGGAAACATTTTTTTTAACCCCTGAGCAGCTGAAAGTGAGTCACAGATGCCACCATCAGCATTGAACACGGCATCTGAGGGGTTAAACAATGGGTGTGGTGCGATTGCCATTCCCCGTCATTGCGCCCACTACATACAATGGAAAGTGATTTTTGACAAATCAAATTTCTTATCGAGGTTCGGCGAAGCAGCCAAATCGAATTTTTCAAAACTTTGCTCATCTCTACCTATCATGTGTGATACTGTCTGCTGAGCTGATGTATCTAAGCCTACCATGTATGATACTATCTGCTGAGCTGATGTATCTAAGCCTATCATGTGTGATACTGTCTGTTGAGCATCTGTATCTAAGCCTATCATGTGTGATACTGTCTGCTGAGCCATGAATCTAATCTTATCATGTGTGATACTGTCTGCTGAGCATCTGTATCTAAGTCTGTTATGTGTGATACTGACAGTTGAGATATGTATCTAAGCCTATCATGTGTGATACATCTTCTGAGCCAGTGTTTCTAAGTCTGACATGCGCAATACTGTCTGCTAAGCCTATTTATCTAAGCCTTTCAGGTATGATAGTGTCTTATGAACTATGTATCCAATCTTATCATGTGTGATACTGTCAACTGAGCTGTGTATCTGATCCTATTATTTGTTATACTGTCTCCTGAGCTGTGTATCTGATCCTACAATGTGTGATACTGTTTGCTGAGCTGATGTATCTAAGCCTATCATGTGTGATACTGTCTGCTGAGCTGTGTACCTGATCCTATAACGTGAGATACTGTCTGCTGAGCTTTGTACCTGATCCTATAACGTGTGATACTGTCTGCTGAGCTTTGTACCTGATCCTATAACGTGTGATGCTGTCTGCTGAGCTGTGTACCTGATCCGATAACATGTGATACTGTCTGCTGAGCTTTGTACCTGATCCTATAACGTGTGATACTGTCTGCTGAGCTTTTTACCTGATCCTATAACGTGTGATACTGTCTGCTGAGCTGTTTATCTGATCCTATAACGTGTGATACTGTCTGTGAGCTGTGTATCTGATCCTATAACGTGTGATACTGTCTGCTGAGCTGTGTATCTGATCCTATAACGTGTGATACTGTCTGCTGAGCTGCGTATCTGATCGTATAATGTGTGATACTGTCTGCTGAGCTGTTTATCTGATCCTATAACGTGTGATACTATCTGTGAGCTGTGTATCTGATCCTATAACGTGTGATACTGTCTGCTGAGCTGTGTATCTGATCCTATAACGTGTGATACTGTCTGCTGAGCTGCGTATCTGATCGTATAATGTGTGATACTGTCTGCTGAGCTGCGTATCTGATCCTATAATATGTGATACTGTCTGCTGAGCTGATGTATCTAAGTCTGTGATACTGACTGTTGAGCCATGTATCTTAGCCTCATGTGTGATACATCTCCTGAGCCAGTGTATCTAAGTCTGACATGTGTGATACTGTCTGCTTAGCCTATATATCTAAGCCTATCATGTGTGATACACCCTGAGAGAACTACATCCCCATCGTTATGTATATTTATACAATATAAGGTAGTATCCCTATCTGGAATACAAAGAAGCAATTTGCATAGCTCCGCCCATTATCCTGCCGCAGTCTCCACAATCTCACCTGAGGGTTTGCCTTTATAATTGTAAGGCCTCATTCACACACAACGCTGCACCGCACTAAGCCATGGAGGAGGAGGATGTCCTTTGTACACACACACATGCTGAGATCTTCTATCACAGGCCGATCACAAGGCTTGAGATCTGAACTGTCCATCAAACTGCTGGCCCGCCCCACCCCGAGCTGTTCGCCTTGTAAACACTGAGCTCAACATAGCAAGGAGCACCCACTATGAAGGTAAGTATCACTGTAGGATAAGGGCTCATGCACACGACAGTATGTATTTTGCAGTCGGCAAAAAAAAACAAAAACGGAACAGATGTGCATGTCACATGTCACATGAAAATAAAGTCCCCAAGAGCCTGGACAAAACAGCTAAACTCTGCTTGCTGTTGTTGAATGGAATCACTCTTTCACATTCCAGCCCTCCACTTTGTTACAATGTATCAGTGCAGGTAAGAGCTGCCAGGCTGGATTCCAGGACTGAGTGATACATTGTTGCAACTCTGAGCCACGAGTCACAACAAAATCTCCACTTACTGCAGGTAACGAAGATCCGTTCTCCAGAGAATCTCTAACCACTCCTCCAGGTATAAGGGCCGTGCTAAGAGCCTACTTGGTGTCCAGTACTGCATGCCACCATTTTCAAAATCTCTGCTTGCTGCCTGTGAATAAGAATATTATGGAAAGAATTCCCCCTGAGCAGAGCTGGGACTATAGGCACAATGCTGTGGGACTCGGAGGAGGACACCCAGGAAGCCTACAAAGGGTTCTAGAGGTTCTGGGGATAGGATAAATCAGGCATGCTCAACCTGTGGACCCCAGCTGTTGTAAAACTACAACTCCCACCATGTCCTGCTCTAAGTTGATAGCTGTAGGATATCCCGGCACACTGGGAGTTGTAGTTTTGCAACAGCTGGAGGGCCACAGGTTGGGCAACCCTGGGAAGATCATCCAATCAGCTGTTTTAGGAAGCCATGGCACTCACTGGAGCTCTGGTAAGTGCCATGGCCTCCTCACAGCTCACCATGCGCAGCATCACACATTGAATAGTGGCTGTGCTTGGTATTGCAGCTCAATCCCATTCACTTGAACAAGACTGAGCTGCACCTAGGCCATGTGACCGAAACGTGAACGTGACGTAAACACTCACAGAGCACCATGGCCTCTTCATTCAGAGGGAGTCAGACCCCCACTGATCTGGGAAAAGGCCATCAATATGAAAATCTCAGACGGCCCCTTTAAGCCATGTGTTGAGGCAACCTTACCTACTGGCTCTTGAGATGAAACTATGGTAGCTTTACTGGTGTAAAACATCTCACAACTGATGGTTTGTTACATTTGTATCCAGTCTACACCATTCTCTGTGAGCTTAGATACATATTAACTACGTATTTTAACAGAATACTGTCTAGACTGGATACAATTGGTTGTCACAGCTCGTGGAAAGAGTGGACCGGCTTCCAAAGTAGATTTCCCATTGCCTTATAGAGCCAACATAGTACCTGTGATGGCTAACCACCGGCAATCCAGCTGAGGTAATACTATGACTCCCTGATTCCCCGGTTGTCATGACTCCTCTGGTCAGCAGGGCCCTCTTCACGGGCTTTGCTAGATACACAGGACAGGGAGTAGAGACCCTTTGAAGGAAGGAGGCCTGTCTCCTAATGAGCCAACCTACTCTTCTGGCTTTTCTTGATTCAGATTGATTCTTCACATCCCAGAGAGAGCAGAGAATGGGGTGTGAAGACCCTCTCCTACAGGGATTTCCTAGATCTAGAGCAAGCAGAAGTTGGGTTGTGAAGACCGTCTCCTACAGGGATTTCCTAGATTCTAGAGGAAGCTGCGGATGGGGTGTAAAGACCCTCTTCTATAGGGATTTCCTAGATCTAGAGGAAGCAGAGGATGGGGTGTGAAGACCCTATGTAATACTGATTTCCTAGATCCAGAAGAAGCAGAGGATGGGATGTGAAGACCCTGTTCTATAGGGCTTTTCTAGATCTAGAGCAAGCAGAAGTTGGGTTGTGAAGACCCTCTTCTATAGGGATTTCCTAGATCTAGAGGAAGCTGCGGATGGGGTGTGAAGACCCTCTCCTACAGGGATTTCCTAGATTCTAGAGGAAGCTGCAGATCGGGTGTGAAGACCCTCTCCTACAGGGATTTCCTAGATTCTAGAGGAAGCTGCAGATCGGGTGTGAAGACCCTCTCCTACAGGGATTTCCTAGATTCTAGAGGAAGCTGCAGATCGGGTGTGAAGACCCTCTCCTACAGGGATTTCCTAGATTCTAGAGGAAGCTGCAGATCGGGTGTGAAGACCCTCTCCTACAGGGATTTCCTAGATTCTAGAGGAAGCTGCAGATCGGGTGTGAAGACCCTCTCCTACAGGGATTTCCTAGATTCTAGAGGAAGCTGCAGATCGGGTGTGAAGACCCTCTCCTACAGGGATTTCCTAGATCTAGAGGAAGCTGCGGATGGGGTGTGAAGACCCTCTCCTACAGGGATTTCCTAGATCTAGAGGAAGCTGCGGATGGGGTGTGAAGACCCTCTCCTACAGGAATTTCCTAGATTCTAGAGGAAGCTGCGGATGGGGTGTGAAGACCCTCTCCTACAAGGATTTCCTAGATCTAGAGGAAGCAGAGGATGGGGTGTGAAGACCCTCTCCTATAGGGATTTCCATAGATCTAGAGGAAGCAGAGGATGGGGTGTGAAGACCCTCTCCTATAGGATTTCCTAGATCTAGAGGAAGCTGCGGATGGGGTGTGAAGACCCTCTCCTACAGGGATTTCCTAGATCTAGAGGAAGCTGCGGATGGGTTGTGAAGACCCTCTCCTACAGGAATTTCCTAGATTCTAGAGGAAGCTGTGGATGGGGTGTGAAGACCCTCTCCTACAGGGATTTCCTAGATTCTAGAGGAAGTTGTGGATGGGGTGTGAAGACCCTCTCCTACAAGGATTTCCTAGATCTAGAGGAAGCAGAGGATGGGGTGTGAAGACCATCTCCTATAGGGATCTCCTAGATCTAGAGGAAGCTGTGGATGGGGTTTGACGACCCTCTCCTATAGGGATTTCCAAGATCTAGAGGGATCAGAGGATGGGGTGTGAATAATCTCTCCTATAGGGATTTCCTAGATCTAGAGGAAGCAGAGATTGGGGTTTGACGACCCTCTCCTATAGGGATTTTCTGGATCCAGAGGGAGCAGAGGATGGGGTGTGAAGACCCTCTCCTACAGGGATTTCCTAGATCTCTATAGGAAGCAGAGGATGGGGTGTGAAGATCCTTTCCTACAGGGATTTATTAGATCCAGAGAAAGCAGAAGATGAGACGTGAAGACCCTCTCATATAGGAATTTACTAGATCCAGAGAGAGGGCTTTCTAGATGCTCTCCTATAGGCTTTTGAGATGAAACTATAGTAGCTTTACTGGGATAAAAGAATTTACAACTGATGGTTTGCTACATTTGTATCCAGTCTGCACCATTCTCTGTGAGCCTAGACTCCAGACTGATACATTTAACTACATATTCTAACAGAACATTGTCTAGACTGGATACGATTGTAACAAACCCTCAGCTGCGTCAAATACTTAAAACATTGATTTCATCGCTGAGTCTATTTTTGCAGATTTCTTGTTCCTTGGACCATCAAGAAATCCACACGTACTGTCACATACAGTCTTGAATGGATTATCCAGGATTTACCATATACTAAGGGTAGGTTCCTGTGCCTGGTTCCGGTGTCACAGCTCATGGAAATGGCGGACCGGCTCCCAAAGTAGATTTCCCATTGCCTTATAGGGCCCACATGGTACCTGTGATGGCTAACCACCGGCGCTACGAATCCCAAGATGTACACTTACATGGCTGTTCTCAGAACTCCATAGCAATGAATGGAGCATGCTGAGAGTTATAATTTCACCACAGCTGGAGTTCTGGAGATTAGCCATCACTGGATTGACCATTAGTGTTTGTTTTGTGCTGGTTCCAACCTCTGAGATCCCACCTATTAGCATAATAAAGAGGCACCTGCCATAGCCCCTTCCCAGATGGAGTGCTGCTGTAGTATATGGGTTACCACAGTATGCTCAGTCTATGGTCCCAGGGGCCACAACTTCTGCAATTTCAGACCACAAGTCTTCATTTCCTGCACCTGAAAAAGCCCATTGCTCTGGGAGGCCTGATTCCCCGGCTGTCATTACTCCTCCGGTCAGCAGGGCCCACTTCACAGGCTTTCCTAGATCCAGAGGACTGGGAGTGGAGACCATTTGCAGGAAGGAGGCCTGTCTCCTAGTGAGCCAACCTACTCTTCTGGCTTTTCTTGATCTAAAGGTTCTTCACACCCCAGAGAGAGCAGAGGATGGGGTTTAAAGACCCTCTTCTACAGGGCTTTCCTAGATACAGAGGGAGCAGAGGATGCGGTGTGAAGACCCTCTCCTACAAGGACTTCCTATATCTAGAGGGAGCAGAGGATGTGGTGTGAAGACTCTGTACTACAGGGTTTTCCTAGATCTAGAGGAAGCAGAGGATGGGGTGTGAAGACCCTCTCCTACAAGGACTTCCTAGATCTAGAGGGAGCAGAGGATGTGGTGTGAAGACTCTGTACTACAGGGTTTTCCTAGATCTAGAGGAAGCAGAGGATGGGGTGTGAAGACCCTCTCCTACAAGGACTTCCTAGATCTAGAGGGAGCAGAGGATGGGGTGTGAAGACCCTCTGTAATACTGATTTCCTAGATCCAGAAGAAGCAGAGGATGGGATTGAAGACCCTCTTCTATAGGGATTCCTAGATCTAGAGGGAGCAGAGGATGGGGTGTGAAGACCCTCTCCTATAGGGATTTCCTGGATCCAGACGGAGCAGAGGATGGGGTGTGAAGACCCTCTGTAATACTGATTTCCTAGATCCAGAAGAAGCAGAGGATGGGATGTGAAGACCCTCTTCTATAGGGATTTCCTAGATCTAGAGGGAGCAGAGGATGGGGTGTGAAGACCCTCTCCTATAGGGATTTCCTGGATCCAGACGGAGCAGAGGATGGGGTGTGAAGACCCCCTGCTATACGGATTTCTTAGATGTAGAGGGAGCAGAGGATGGGGTGTGAAAAACCTCTCCTATAGGGACTTCCTAAATCTAGAAGAAGCAGAGGATGGGGTGTGAAGACCCTCTTCCATAGGGATTTCTACATAATAAATGATCTTTGCTGACGTGAGACAACCCCTTTAAGAGCCCTTTACACAGGCTGACAATTGAGCTAGTAATGCTCGTTGCATCAATGCACCGCCGATTACCCGATGAACGAGCCAAACATTTGTTCATTGGGTAATTGTTATGTTTTGTGTCACATCACGTTCATCAGTCACATGTCCTATGTGCAGCTCGGTCCCATTCGAGTGAATGGTCCTCGGCAGCAATACCAAGCATAACCACTATACAATATATGGCGCTAAGCTGTGAGGAGCGCAGTGCTCACCGGAGCGCCGCAGCCTCTTCAAAACGGAAGGGTGACCAGAGTAGGACCCCACCAACCTGATATTGACGACCTATCCTAAGGATGGATCATCAATATCAAAAACCCTTTAAGGCTAGTTGCTATCGGCAGAGATCCGGCAGGCTGTTGCGGCAGGGACCTCTGCGCACTCCAGGGGGTTTGTAAAGGCCCTTTTACACGGGCCGATGTGTCTCTCTGCCCGAGCGCCGATTAGCGATATCGGCGCTCGGGCAGGGAGCCTTTACACGGCCCGATGAATCAAGCGCCGGGCCGCACGAGTGATCGCTGTATCGCTCGTGCGGCCCGGAAGCTCCATACTGTCAGGCGCACATCGCCTGTTTACACAGGCCGATGTGCGCCCGACAGATTGGATCTTTTGTAGAAACCAAAAGATCCAATCAGCCGACGAACGAGCGTTTTGCTCGTTCGTCGGCTGATTAGGGCCACTTTTACACGGGCCGATTATCGGCACTAGCGTTCCTAGGAACGATTTTTCGGCCGATAATCGGCCCGTGTAAAAGGACCTTTAGGCTCCGTCCAGCCTCATTCAGTACAATCGTGACCAGCAGAGATCCAGCCACACCAGCCTAACCTATAAGAATGTTTTTAGAGCGGAGAACCCACAGGAAGCCACCAAACAAGTGAAGAATATCCAAACTCCATGTTATTTTTACTCCTGTCCTGGTAGGATTTGAAACCAGGACCCCCAGCACAGCAGAGTAACAGTACTAACTGGTCTCACTGGAAAATCTTAAAATAAAAGCTTTATTTTAATCTATTTTCAAATACAAACATAGATTATACTGATACATTGTAACACACTGCAGTCTGAAAGCCGGTACAATTAGTATTACACCCAGACTTTGTTGTAGCATAAAATACAGTACTCTATACATTACACACAGCGCTATCATTTAAAGGGCATGTTTACATGGGTCAGAGAAAATGGGACATGTAACTTCAGCAGACCTGTCCTCTGGATGTCTCCTGCAGATGTGCAGTTTGCATGACCACAGATTAGGCTAGGAGTTTCATTCAGTGGGGATAAGAAGACCTACAAGGGTGTGTCTTAGGGATAGCAAAGTCCATAAGCATGCATGAAAATTCACACTTCTCCTTTAAAATTAATGACACGGACAGAAACCACCAGGAGAAAACCTTTCACCCTATAGAAATAGACGTGTTTTAGATATGTCCTAATGTCCCCTAATATCCAAGGGTGAACCTGTCCTTCATGCTTTGAGGGATGGGAAGTTGTTGAACAGATATCAGAAATTTTGATGGTGGTAATTGCTGCAGAACCTTCTTCATGGACATGACACCTAAAGGAGCTGGCCTCAGCCCCAACAAGTAATTGTAGATGTCCTCTCCCAGTAACGTCTCCCAGTAGTCCCCATTCTCCTCTAAGTTGCTGCTCATTTGTAATCTTCTGGGCAGTGTGAAGAGCAGGAGGTAATCTAAACACTGGATCTTCTGTTTCATGTTGTCCTTTGAGCTCCATAGATGGGCCAGTATGATATCCATCGGCGTCCGCCCCAGGTCATCGGTTCTGGATTCTGCACCGTGGCGTAGCAAAGTTAAGACCATCTCTGGTCTGAGAAGTTCACAGGCCAGATGCAGAGGAGTCTTCCCATCCATCGAATAGTAGAAAACCTCTAAGTTTATGTAGGATCTGAGATCAGGATGTTTTTGACAGGCCTCAATAATCATCGAAAGGATTTCCTGGCGGTTGCAGGTGACGGCGAAACCCAGATGATAGGCATAATGTGGACCCTGGTCATGTTTCGATCTTGGAAGTTTGATGGACTCCTTTAGGAAGTGAGACAAAAGGTATCGAGCATACTGGATATTGTTGAGAATCACACAATAGAAAAGGGCACTGGAGAGTGAGTATTTCTGGTCTTTGGGGTCAGGTTCCCATTCAAAATAGACTTGAGCTCTCAGGAACTCCAGCTTCCACAGAGGCTCTTGGTTCTTGATAGCCCAAGGAAAGATGTCTAATGGTTGGATGAAGCTCAAATCCATCTTCCTTTCAGGTCAGAGGTATAGGCAGGGATGAGGAATCAGGACGCAGTAATATGGACAAGGAATCAGGTCTCCTCAATCTGGACAAGGAATCGGTTCATACAAGTCTGGATGAGGAATCAGGTCACTAGTCAGAGTAAGGAACCAGATCACAACAATCTGGATGAGGAATCAGGTTGCAGCAATCCAGATGAGGAACCAGATCACACCAATCTGGATGAGGAATCAGGTTTTTCCCAGCTTGGTCCTCTGTCCACAAAGCTCCAGGATGAATAACGGCATGTAATGCTCAGCACGGTGTGTGAGGACAATTTATACAATGTCACCTCCCCCCTCCCTGTATTGTCTGCTGATGTAAGGACTAATGACCTGGGCAGGGCACAGCTGCTCACCTACAGAAAACACAAGCCAATGGCTAATGTGCACCTTGCATTTTACCCTCTTAACAGCCAGGCAATTATTAATTGTTTACGGTAGTTAGGCAATTTCCATGAAACTTACCTTAATTTTGTAGCATTTATTTGCTGTTTTTTTTAACCTTTTTTGATGCATGGCAGAACGTGCAGTCTGGACTGACTATATAGGAGGAGAGACAGGGATATAGAAGAGCAAATATATACTGCATGCACAATATAGAGATTAATATCTAGAAATATATAGGAGCTAGCAGGGAGGGGAAAGGAATGAACCCCGGCCATCTTCACAGTGAGCGCTGCTAGGGGACATTTCGGGGCAAGTCTTCTCATATAAGTGTACAAGTTGTCTAAATAAAGTGTATTTGTATCACTGTCCCTACACATTAGAGAATAAAATCCAGTTACACTTCAAGTTTCTGGTCACCTTAGTCTCATGGCTTCTTCTTGAAGAACCTTAATGATATCTGGCAGTTTTTTTTTTTCTTTTTGCATGGCAAGTGGTGTAGACCACCAAAAAAACAACGTAAACCCGACAGAGCAGGGAGGTAGAGGCGTGGTGAAGAGCAGAAGTCTTGACCAGTGTAGAAAAAAAATATATGTATATATATACAGTGCCTTGTGAAAGTATTCACCCCCTGGAACTTTTCAACCTTTTGCCACATTTCAGGCTTCAAACAAAAAGATATAACATTTTACATTTTTGGTGAAGAATCAACAAAAAGTGGTCACAATTGTGAAGTGGAATGAAATTTATTGGATCATTTAAACTTTTTTGTAATAATAAAACTGAACAGTTGGATGTGCAAAATTATTCGTCCCCCTTGCATTAATACTTTGCTGCGATTCCAGCTGCGGTCTCTTGGGGGATGTCTCTATCAGTTTTCACATCTAGAGACTGAAATTCTTGCCCATTCTTCCTCTTTGAGGTTGGATGGAGACGTTTGTGAACAGCAGTTTTCAGCTCTTTCCACATCTTCTCCATTGGATTCAGGTATGGACTGTGACTCGGCCATTCTAAGACCTGGAGACCTTTATTTTTGAACCATTCCATTGTAGATTTTGCTTTCTGTTTGGGATCATTGTCTTGTTGGAAGATAAATCTCCGTCCTAGTCTCAGGTCTTTTCATCCAGAATGGTCCTGTATTTGGCTCCATCCATCATCTTCCCTGTCCCTGCTGATGAAAAGCCCAAACCATGATGCTGCCTCCACCATGTCTGACAGTGGGGATGGTGTGTTCAGGGGGATGAGCTGTGTTGCTTTTACACCAAACATATCGTTTTGCATTGTTTCCAAAAAGTCTGATTTTGGTTTCCTCTGAGCAGAGCCCCTTCTTCCACATGTTTGGTGTCTCCCAGGGGCTTGTGGCAAACTGTAAACCAGACTTTTTATGGATATCTTTGAGAAATGGCTTCTTCTTGCCACTCTTCCATAAAGGGCAGATTTGTGAAGTGTTGGACTGATTGTTGTCCTATGGACAGACTCTCCCACCTCAGCTGTAGATCTCTGCAGTTCATCCAGAGTGATCATGGGCCTCTTGGCTCCATCTGTGATCAGTCTTCTCCT
>ONZH01007211.1:0-104641 GCA_900303285.1 Rhinella marina
AATATATAGGCCTTATAATTGGCAACTGTACTGTGCGTTCTCTTGCAAAATTAATTTCTCAATACCTGGTGTTATACACACCGTCTGAAATTAGTACACGGCTGTGTATTGAAATATAAAATATATAGGCCTTATATTGCAACTGTACTGTGCGTTCTCTTGCAATTTTCTCAATACCTGGTGTTATACACACCGTCTGAAAATTAGTACACGGCTGTGTACCTTGAACTATAAAATATATAGGCCTTATACTAGGCAACTGTACTGTGAGTTCTCTTGCAAAATTATTTAAATACCTGGTGTTTATACCCACCGTCTGAAAAGTTAGTACACGGCTGTGTACCTTGAACTATAAAATATATAGGCCTTATAATTGGCAACTGTACTGTGCGTTTCTCTGCAAAATTATTTAAATACCTGGTGTTTATACCCACCGTCTGAAAAGTTAGTACACGGCTGTGTACCTTGAACTATAAAATATATAGGCCTTATAATTGGCAACTGTACTGTGCGTTCTCTTGCAAAATTATTTAAATACCTGGTGTTTATACCCACCGTCTGAAAAGTTAGTACACGGCTGTGTACCTTGAACTATAAAATATATAGGCCTTATAATTGGCAACTGTACTGTGCGTTCTCTTGCAAAATAATTTCACGCTGTGAAGGCAAAATATTGTAACCAAAAAAAATAAAATGCGGAGGGGGCTAGCGGAAATAGGACGTGGACGAGGACGGGGGCACGGAAATGCTTTGGGGGCCTTGTGAAGCCAGTGGGGATACAATGCGTGCTGGGTGAGGTCAGCCAGGATCCCGCTCCTCCAGAATCCCTGCCTTTATGGGACAGTTAAGCAGGGGGCGGGTTACACCGCTGTTGAGGCCTGAGCAGGTTGAACAGGTGGTGCAATGGATAGCCGATAGCGCTTCCACACAGTTGTCCACCAGCCAGTCATCCACACAGTCTCACTCTGACCCTCCTTCCTCCACACCTGGCCAACAGAGTCATCCCACCATTGACCCTCCAGGAGCTCTTTTCGGGGTCCTTTTTCAGGATGTGCCGGAAGAATCCCAGGAGCTAGCAGAGGAATTTGTTTGTAGTGATGGCCCAAACACTTGAGTTTTCGCCATCTCCTGCTGATGTGGACCCCTGAGCCAGCATCTGTTATCATGAGCGATGATGATGATGAGACGCAGTTTTGCCATCAAGGGAGGCTGTTGGAATGTCCAGTGGGCAGCAGGAGGAGCAGAGTGAGGAAGTGGAAGAGGAGGTGGTGGATGACGAAATGACCGACCCCACTTGGCCAAGGGTGATGTCCAGCGAGGAAAGCAGTGGAGAGGTGGTGGTCTGCGCAGCACCGAAAAGGCAGCAAGAGGCAGAGGGATGTCCAGAGGCAGAGGGATGTCCAGAGGCAGAGGGATGTCCAAGGCAGAGGGATGTCATAGGCAGAGGACAGTCCAGACAGAGAAGTGAGGCCACAGCCAGCAGGCCGAAGCTGTTCCGGCAGCAGGCAGTCGCGCGAAGCTCCCCCATCGAGGCCTCGTACTTCTGTGGTGTGGAGATTTTTTAATGTTTGTGCGGATGACAAACTGAGCGCGGTTTGCACACTCTGCCACTCAAAACTGAGTAGGGGCTCTGAGAAGAGCAATCTGACCACCTCAGGCATGCGGCGTCACTTGGAAGTCAAGCACTGGGCTGAGTGGGAGAGAGCAAACGCAATACAACCTGCGCCCGGTCTTGCTGCCACTGCCTCTTCCCTGTGTTGTGTGCTGCCACTGCGGTCCAGACCTCCAGCCAGGACACCTCCACATCTGCCTCGGCTACTTTGGGGGTTTCTCCTTCAGCCTCCCCTTCCCCCGCCTCTTCGCCTGCACCTTCACACTCCTCGTCCCAACAACTGTCCATCTCGCAGGCGTTTGACCGCAGGCGGAAGTACGCCTCGAGTCACCCCCAAGCCCAAGCCTTAAACTGCCACATCTCCAAACTGCTGGCCCTGGAGATGTTGCCGTTTAGGCTTGTGGAGACGCAGGCCTTCCGCGACCTGATGGCGGCTGCCGCACCTCGCTATTCCGTCCCCAGCCGCCACTACTTTTCCCGGAGTGCCGTCCCCGCCCTGCACCAGCACGTGTCGCGTAACATCAGGCGGGCCCTGAGGTACGCAGTCAGCGCAAAGGTCCACTTGACCACCGACTCGTGGACAAGCGCTTGCGGCCAGGGACGATACATTTCTTTGACGGCACACTGGGTGAATGTAGTGGAAGCGGGGACGGGGTCGCAAACAGAGACGGCCTACCTACCACCCCCCGCCCAAGATTGCCAGCACGGGTTCTGATAAACCCCCTCCTCCTCCTCCTCCTCCTCCTCTGCCTTAACATCGCCCTCAGCCGCTAGCTGGAAGCGTTGCAGCACTGGCGCGGGGAGACTTCAGCAGGCGGTGCTTAAGCTCATCAGCTTGGGCGACAGGAAGCACAGCGCCCCAGAGGTGAGGGACGCCATATTGCAGCAGACGGAGATGTGGCTGTCGCCGCTGCAGCTAGGACCAGGCATGGTCGTGTGCGATAACGGCCGTAACCTGGTGGCGGCTCTGGAGCTTGCCGAACTCGATCACGTACCATGCCTGGCCCACGTTTTTAATCTGGTAGTCCAAAAATTTCTAAAGACTTACCCCAACCTGGCAGAGTTACTGGTGAAAGTGCGGCGCTTGTGCGCTCACTTTCGGAAGTCAACTGTAGCTGCTGCTAGCTTAAAAAAACTCCAGCAACGCCTCCATTTGCCTGAACATCGGCTGTTGTGCGACCTGCCGACTCGCTGGAATTCCACCTATTCCATGTTGGCCAGGGTGTGTGAGCAGCAGAGAGCATTGATGGAGTACCAGATTATGAATCCACGCGTGCCTCCAACTCAGCTCCCTCAGTTTTGCCAACCACGAGTGGCCATGGATGGCAGACATATGCGATGTACTGCGTATCTTTGAGGAGTCCACCAAGAAGGTCAGCAGCGAGGACGCTATAGTGAGCGTAACCATCCCGCTCCTATGCGTCCTTAAAGAATCGCTCATCGCAATAAGGGAGAACGCATTGCACGCAGAGGAGACGGGGGTAGGAGGAGACGCAACGGAGCTACACAGTCAGACCACACTTTTGTCTGCTTCTCGGTGGCAGTTGCAGGAGGAGAGGAGGATGAGGAGGAGGAGGACGACGTGGAGGTGGCTGTGGAAGAGGAGGAGGATGCTGGCGGCGAGGGTAGCAGTCAGGCTGTGTGCGTCCATTGGTTCAGCGCGGAATGGGGCGGAAGAGGAGGCAGAAGAGGAAGAGGAGGAAATGGCAAGTGATCCTTCTGGTGGGGGCAGTGAGGTCATGCCTATTCAGAGTCTGGCACACATGGCTGACTTCATGCTGGGCTGCTTTTCCCGGGACACACGTGTTGTCCGGATAGTGGAGAACAAACTGTACTGGGTCTTCGCATCCTGGACCCCTGGTATAAAGATAACGTCTCCTCTTTTATTCCGGTAGAGGAGAGGACGAATCGATTGCTGGAATACCAGAGGGAACTCGTGCAGAACATGATGGAGATTTTCCCACCCACCATCGCTGGCGGCAGAGAGGAGAGGGTCTCCCAGAGTCCCACAACATCTATCAGGCCCACAGCCACCAGGGGAACACTCTCCAAGGTGTGGGACACGTTCATGGCACCCCCTCGTGCAACTTCCATCACTGCGGGGCCCGCTATCAGCAGGAGGGACAAGTATTGGCGGATGTTGCGGGAGTACCTGGCAGACCGTACCCTGTCCTCCCCGATCCCTCGGCGTCCTACACTTACTGGGTCTCCAAGTTGGACACGTGCTGGAACTGTCCCTGTACGCCTTGGAGGTGCTTGCCTGCCCTGCCGCCAGCGTGCTATCAGAAAGGGTGTTCAGCGCAGCCGGGGGCATTATAACCGATAAGCGCAGCCGCCTGTCAACCGACAGTGCCGACAGGCTGACGCTAATCAAAATGAACAGCAAGTGGATTGACCCGGACTTTGCTTCTCCAACAGTGGAAAGCAGCCAAAAGTGAAGTGCCATCTGTATGAAGTGCCATTTCCTCCTCCACCTCCTACTCCTCCTCCTTAACCGCCGTAGAATTGCTCCGTAAATAAAAAATATTTATAATTTTTCTCACCTCTTGGGCCCTCTCCCTCACCTCTTGGGCCTCACAATGTTTTAAGAGTCTCACCTCTTGGGCCTCCACATAATTTTTAAAGTTTTCTCACCTCTTGGGCCTCCACATAACAACCACCTCTTGGTCTCACCTCTTGGGCCTCCACAAAATTTTAAGAGGTCTCACCTCCCACATAATTTTAAGAGGTCTCACCTCTTGGCCCTCCACATAATTTTTAAGAGGTCTCACCTCTTGGGCCTCCACATATTTTTAAGAGGTCTCACCTCTTGCCTCCCTCCACAAAATTTTAAGAGGTCTCACCTCTTGGGCCTCCACAAATTTAAGAGGTCTCACCTCTTGGGCCTCCACATCTTGGGCCTCCAAAAATGGGGTCTCACCTCTGGGCTCCACAAAATGTTTAAGAGTCTCTTTTGGGCCTCCACAAAATGTTAAGAGGTCTCACCTCTTGGGCCGCCACAAATTTTTTCTCACCTCTTGGGCCTCCAATAAAAGAGGTCTTCTCTGGGTCTCACCTCTTGGCCTCCACAAAATGTCGTCTCAGGTCTCACCTCTTGGGCCTCCACATAATTTTTAAAGTCTCACCTCTTGGGCCTCCACAAAATTTTTAAGGTCTCACCTCTTGGGCCTCCACAAAATTTTTAAGAGGTCTCACCTCTTGGGCCCACAAATTTTTTAAGAGGTCTCACAAAAAATTCTCTCACCTCTTGGGAGTCTCACCTCTTGGGCACCATAATTTTAAGAGGTCTCACCTCTTGGGCCTCCACAAATTTTTTAACAGGGTCTCACCTCTTGGGCCTCCACAAATTTTATCAGGTCTCACCTCTTGGGCCTCCACAAATTTTTACAAGGTCTCACCTCTTGGGCCTCCACAAAATTTTTAAGAGGTACCTCTTGGGCCCCACAAATGGTTAAGGTCTCACCTCTTTGGGCTCTGAGGCCTCCACAAATTTTTAAGAGGTCTCACCTTTTGGGCCTCCACAAATTTTTAAGGTCTCACCTCTTGGGCCCTCCACTAACCTTTTTTAAGAGGTCTCACCTCTTGGGCCTCACATAAATTTTTAAGAGGTCTCAAATAATTTTTAAGAGGGTCTCACCTCTTGGGCCTCCACATAATTTTAAGAGTCTCACCTCTTGGACCTCCACACATTTTAAGACGTCTCACCTCTTGGGCCTCCAACAAAATTTTCCAGAGCCTCTGGCCAGCCCACGGCCTCTTCCTGCCTTTTGCGGTCTACGCATCCCTCAACATCCCCACTGCTTACCTGCTTAGACATGACACTGGGCCAGGTCGGGTCACTGACATCTCTAGCGCCACAATTTGGGCATTTTAAGGCTTCGCATTGTTTGAGTTGTTTTTACATTTTAAAGAAGACATGTCTGACCACATCTCACACACACACACAATGACAATTAGGGGTGGGGTCTATTTGCTTTCCCCCTTGCCTATGCCATCTGTGGTTGTCAATAGGCAACGTGATTTTAAGGGGTGCAGAATTTCATCTTCTTTTTTGTCTAGTTTGGCTTGGGGTCCATGGCAATGTAGAGGAAAGAAGGTTTCCTTGTATGGTCTCACTTTACAGAGAGATTAGATTGTCTTTGGAGTGTATTGTTGAGAGGCTGTGATAGTGGCGTAATAGTGCGACTTGGGCGCGTTATATGCACCCAGACATGCTTCCCCTGCTGTCCCAGTTGCATTCCAGCAGTGTTGGCATCCTTTTCTGAGGTTTCAGGGTGGACTTGGTGACCTCCAAGTGGTCGAATTGAGATTTCCAAGTGGCGAGCATTTTTTTCCCATAGACTTTAATGGGATTCGATATTCGGTCGAATAGTCGAATTTCGCGGTCTATTCGAATCGAATTTCGAACTTTCGAATATTTCACTACTCGCTCATCTCTAATCGTAAACAGATCAAGCAACTGACAGAATCTATGGATGGAAGGCTTTTGAGTGTCATTGTAATGAAAGGCGGCTATATTGGTCACTGATTTTTTTTTTGCTTTTGAATGTCAGAAATGTTTATTTCTAAATTATGTGTTGTTATATTGGTTTACCTGGTGAAAATAAACAAGTGAGATGGGTATATATTTGGTTTTTATTAAGTTGCCTAATAATTCTGCACAGTAGTAGTTACCTGCACAAACAGATATCCTCCTAAGATAGCCAAATCTAAAAAAAAAAAACACTCTAACTTCCAAAAATATTAAGCTTATTAAGCTTTGATATTTATGAGTCTTTTGGGTTGATTGAGAACATAGTTGTTGTTCAATAATAAAAAGAATCCTCTCAAATACAACTTGCCTAATAATTCTGCACACAGTGTAGTTTGGGGCTGGAGGATTCCCTTCCTAACCACTAGTGCTCTTACTGCAGCTGCACTCCCACGTAGCTTGGATGAAAAATAAATTAAGAGCCAGATTTACCAGCATCTTTTCCAGGATATGAATGAGTGGAATGACATTGTTCATCCCACAGAGTTTTGGCGACTGACAAATAGAGTGGCCTCCTCAAAGGGCGCAAGCAGACTGCAGGTGTCACGCATGAGCTGCCACTGGCTGACATCGAAGTTACACAGGGGAGTTCCTCTGTCCGCTTGGTTCATCAAGAAATCGCTTATAGCCCTTCTCTGTTCGTACAGTCGTTCCAACATATGGAGGTTGGAATTCCAACGGGTGGAAACATCGCATATCAGCCTATGTTGGGGGACGCTGTTCTGCCGCTGTAGCTCAAGGAGGGTGTGCTTGGCGGTGTACAAGTAGCTGAAGTGCATGTAAAGTTTCTTGGCCATTTTTTAGGATGTCTTGCAGATGGGTAGAAGACTTTAGGAACTGCTTGACAACCAGATTGAACATGTGCGCCCTCCTTGACGCAGCACCGGCACCATGTTTTTCTCGTTGTCGGTCACCATGGTTCCGATTTTGGGTTGTCGTTGGGAAAGCCAAGATTCGATTTCTTGATGAAGGATGTGGAGCAGTTCCTCCCCTGTGTGACTCCGTTCGCCCAGGTAAACGAGGTGTAGAACCATGTGACACCGCCGTGCCCTGCACATGTGGTATGCTGGTGTGTGAATTGTCCCTGCAGTGGAGGCTGAGGACACGGTGGAGGATGAGGAATTAGACATTGTTGCAGGACCAACGGCATGAGAATGTGGAGGCGGAAGCGGCATCGCCTGACCAAGTTGCTGGTTTGGCTATGCAGGAACCACATTTACCCAGTGGGCCATAAAGGACATATACTGTCCCTGACCGTAATTACAGCTCCACACAATGGCGCTGCCTTGCACTTTGGCAGACACCGAAAGGATCAAGAACTGGCCCACTTTCTGTTCTACATATTTGTTCAGGGCTGGTACTGCCTTTCTCGCAAATAAATGACGGCTTGGAACTCTCCACCTCGGCTTGGCACAAGCCATCAGTTCTCTGAAAGGTTCAGAGTCCACCACTTGGAAAGGAAGAGACTGCAGCAACTTGGCCAGGAGCACGTTCAGCTTCTGCACCGTTGGATGTGTACACACATACTGCTGTCTCTTGGCAATCGCTTCGCTGATCGATTGCTGACGGAATGACTGATGAGGAGGAGTAGCAGGAGCATCCGATGGGAAGGACAGACAGCTCCCTTCGACTGAGGTGGTGGAGCCTTGACTGCCTGAAATCGGGTGTGTGCAGCGGCTGCTGCAGCAGGCTGGACCAGCACATTGGAGCCACGGTTCTCCCAGGGCATTTTAGGGTGACGCTGCATATGTTGATGCAGAGCTGTGCCACGCTTCACCTTCTGCCCACAGATTCTATAAATGGCCATGTTCACCTCACCTGGCGGTTTAACAAAAAACTTCCACACCGCCGAGTAGGTGATTTTACCCCCAACACGCCGCACTGACTGACTGCTACCGCCGCTGCCTCTGTGAACCCCTGCACCACTACTTTCTGGCCCGGTAGGCTCCTGTGAAGCAGGTGGTCTACCCCATGCACGTTTGGCTCCCGACCTCCCACTGCTGCCACGCTAGCAGCTTGCTGGCTTCGCCGCTTCCTCATGGGCAAGCTGCCACCCTCTTCTCCCGAATTCACTCGGTTCCCAAGTGCGAATGGCTACATCATCATCATCGAGTACTATCTGCACGTTACTGATGTTCTCCTCAATGGGCTCTGGGTCAGGAGCCTGACCGCTCGCAATACCAGCTCCCACGCCACTCTCCTCATCACTACTTTCCCGTCTACCAGAGGAAGCTGCAGATGTCTCCTCCACATCTTGGCTGGCAAGTAGCTGCTGACTGTCCTCTAGTAGCTTGTCCTCGCTGTATAGTGGAGCTCAGCCCACAGCATACAGTACTTCTCTGGCTGAGGGGACAGAAAAGGACAGAGGCAGGTTGAGGACAGGTGAGGGCACAGGGCCTGCTCCCGGGCCATGCCAACTAAGGGTTGTGTCTGACGAACCCACCGACTCTCGGCTGGGGGTGTCTGATGTCATTTGGGACAAAGTCGAAGACCGAGTCAACCATTTAAGAACCGCTGGGTTGCTGGTCAAGACACAACCACTAGATGACACCAGGAGCTCAGGCCTCTCAAAGTGAGCCCTGCCTCCACGCTTCCATACTCTGTTGTGACCTTTGCCTGTGCCAGAAATATTTTGGCCTTTGCCACTCCCCTGTGCAGGGCCTGTCACTTCTCTGTCTGACATACTGTTAGATCAAATAAATATATAAAAAGGAAATTTTGCCACTAATACACGCTACAAAGCTCTTTAATTTTCCCACTTCACCACACAACGGCTAATAATCCCTTTTTTTCCCACCACTAATAAACAAAAAAAGGCTTTACTAAATGTGACTGCAGCACTATACGTCGAATAAAACTTTTTTTGCCACTAATACACGCTACAAAGGCCTGTAATTTTCCCACTTCACCACACATTGGCTAATAAGCCCTTTTTTTCCCCACCACTAATAAACAAAAAAAAGGCTTTACTAAATGTGACTGTGGCGCTTTCCGCCGAATAAAACTTTTTTTTGCCACTAATACACGCTACAAAGGGCTGTAATTTTTCCACTTCACCAAACTACAGCTAATAAGCCCTTATTTCCCACCACTAATAAAAAACAAAAAAAGGCTTTACTAAATGTGACTGTGGCGCTTTACGCCGAATAAAACTCTTTTTGCCACTAATACACGCTACCAAGAGCTGTCAATTTCCCTCTTCACCAAACTACAGCTAATGAGCAGTTTATTTTTTTCCACCACCAATAAACAAAAAAAAAGCTTTACTAAATGTGACTGTGGCGCTATACGCCAAATTAAACTTTTTTTGCCACTAATACACGCTACAAAGGCCTGTTCTTTTCCCACTTCACCACACAACGGCTAATAAGCACTTTATTTTTTTCCACCACTAATAAAAAACAAAAAAAGGGTTTACTAAATGTAACTGCGGAGCTATACGCCGAATAAAATTTTTTTTGCCACTAATACATGCTACAAAGGCCTGTAATTTTCCTACTTCACCACACAATGGCTAATAAGACATTTTTTTTCCCACCACTAATAAAAAACAAAAAAAGGGTTTACTAAATGTAACTGCGGCGCTATACGCCGAATAAAACTTTTTTTTGCCACTAATACACGCTACCAAGGGCTGTAATTTTCCCACTTCACCAAACAGCTAATAAGCCCTTTATTTTTTTCCACCACCAATAAACAAAAAAAAGGGCTGGCTGGCTGCTGATTGGCTGCATGCATGGCATTGTGGGTGATCCCTCATTCCCAGAGTTCCTTGCTCCATGTCCTAACACGTGCAGCAGCCATTTTAGGAAAAAAAATGTGATTCGTTACCAAGAAGCGTCAGGAAATTCGGATTCGGTGTGAATCAAATAAATCCTGAAATTCGGATCGAATTCCACTTCGTCAGCTTCAAATCGCTCATCTCTAGTCATAATCATGAAAACGAGCAGTGTATAATATGAATGAAAAATCAATCCAGCCAGCAAAGGAAGCAATATGGACAATCACAATTCATTAGTAAGTGCCTTGTATTAACTTTCTTTGATAAATGCCACTTGCTGAAGTGAGACAACCCCTTTAACAAGAAAAAATGAGTTCTTATGTGACCATCATTAGAACCTGCTTCCATCACTGATCGCTATTCTTTGTCATTAATCGCAGTTCACACTAACACTGCTATCATGCCTAGTGTGGAGACACAGGACCAAGTCCAGGTGTCATGGTGTGGGACACCATTATCTAACATGGTCATTCCTGTATAGTATTCATGGAGGGAACATTGACCAGCCTTTGGTTTTTCAAGGACATCATGGAACTAGTTCTGCCGTTTTTTTAGTCCGGAGACGTGGTATACCGTGGTATAGACATGGTATACCGTCCACACACTTCCTCTTTAGGGCATTCAGCAGCTCTCCTGGCCAGCTCAGTCACAAAATCCCTCCCCCATTAAGAATGTCTGGGACTGGATGGGCAGATGGATCTCCCATGTACAGCAACCAACAACCACTCTAGCTGAACTATGAGTCCAAGTTAAAGGGGTTATCCCATGATTAATGTAACAAATGAAAGTCAGACATCATATAGTACATGAAAATCTCTTTCTAACAAACCTAGAACCATCCCCAAGGTCAGATTGGGAACTCAAAGTGACCCTGGAAAAAAACATAGAAGTGGCCCCATGTTGTAAGCAGAGCCAAACTGGCAGAAGGTGCAGGTAAGCGAAGTAGGTGAGGTTTTTTTTATGCCTTTTTGATTATTTTTTATTTCATTTTTTGGGGGGAGATGAAGCAACAAGAAAATGTCCAATCCGCAGTTTTGATTTTGTTTCCATTATGGAGTTAACCATATAAAATAAATACATTTATATTTTAAATAGTATGGGCATTTTTGTGTGCCACAATGAAAAAGATCTTTATTTTTTATTGTTTATTTTTGTTATTAATATGGGGAAAATTTTTATAAATTTTACATTTTTTTTTAATTTAAAAAACTTTTTTTCATGTCTTTTCACTTATTTTAAGACACCTTAGGGGACTTTAATATTCGATCAACATGCTTGCTGCCCTGCCTCTGGAAGTCTGTGACCCAAGTGCAGTGAGCCCCTGAGGAGCCGGTGCAGAAGATGGGAGTGGTAGTGGCCCTGATGAGATGTTGTGTCATGATATACTCCCTCAGGCCATTGCTCTCTGGGGATTGGTGCAGTGGAAAGGTGGTTTAAAGAATCAAGCTTGATGTAAAAGCATAAAAGTCTGTCTTTACTTAGTACTTGTGGTACATCCAGCAGTAGTAGGTATAAAGTACAACTTCTGTCCATAGATGATGAGGTATGGAGGCTGTGTAAGTGGCAATTAGTGCAACTCGGATATGCTATCTTGCTGATAACTCTCTTGCACTTTTGGCTAACAGCTATTAACTCGCACTTGTGGATTTTTAGTGCACACTGTATAATGCAGGCTTGGAGTTGGTCTGGCCTGGATGCTATCTAGGTGATGGTTGTTCGATCTGTGTTCCCTCACGTACAGCAGGGTCTGTAAAGCTGTGAATTGCTAGTAACTCTGCTGTCTGTATCACGCTGTAGCATTCCGGAGAATTAAATGAAAAAGACGTGCTTCCTTCTTCCTCATGGTCCCAGCTAGAACTCAACCTCCGTACAGGAAGCAGGACCAGCCCACTTCTACAAAGAGGGGAGAACAGGGTAGTTAACCCTGTCCTAGCCAACCACACCACATCTGCTGGTGTACATACTTAACATGGCATAACATGACATACAAAACAGTTGCAGATGCCCGCAGGTCTGGGGTACTGCACAAGTTAAAGGGGTTATCCCATGATTTATGTAAAAAATGAAAATCAGACATATAACACACAATAATCTCTTTCTAACAAATCTAAAACCAACTCTGTACCTCATATGAATCCAAAGATCTCCCCATTCCCTATATCACAACTCAGACGGCAGTTGAAAGAGGAAACTGAAAAAACAAAGACCAAGTGGTGCTATACATATACATTTTATTGAATAACTCAGTGGCTATGCTAAATGAATTACATACAATTATAAAAGTATTCAGATCCAGGTGCTGGTCTGAAAACTATAGAATATTTTTCATGGGACAACCCTTTTAAATAACATGCTTTTATAGCGCAGGTGAAGTTGTGGTTATAACAATCGTGTTTATATTTGTTATATTTGTTATTTGTTAAACATTAGCATTTTTTGGGGAAAAAAAGTAGTACATCCAACAGTACTAAAACACAGTTCTAACAATTAACAGTGCAAATCTCCCCACATAGCAGTTCATGGATTTGAGTAAGGAATGGGATTATAGTACTTTTTCCTCTCTATCTTCCCATAGTCTCCTTCTGCAGGACATATGGTTGGCAATATTACTCTTGCAATGCGTGCTTTAACTCTTTCAGGACCCTGACATTTTTCACCTTAAGGACCAGGCCATTTTTAGCAATTCTGACATATGTCACTTTATGTGGTGATAATTTAAAAACGCTTTTTCTGAGATTGTTTTCTCATCACATTGTACTTCATGACAGTGGCAAATTTGAGTCAAAATATTTGATTTTTATATCTGAAAAAATTGAACCAAATTTTCCAAAAAAATTAGAAAAATTTCCAAATTTCAATTTCTGTACTTTTAAAATACATAGTAATACCTCCAAAAATAGTTATTACTTTACATTCCCCATATGTCTACTTTATGTTTGGCATGACATGACATTTTAATTTTTTTGGACGTTAGAAGGGTTAGGCTACTTTCACTCGCGTTGTGGTTTTCCAGTATTGAGTTCCGGCAGAGGATCTCAATGCCGGAAAAAAACAGTTCCGTTTTGTCCCCATGCATTCTGAAAGGAAAGAGATCTGTTCAGGATGCATCAGGTTGTCTTCCATTCCGACAGCTTTTAGTTTTGTGACCGGACAAAAAAAAAAAAAAAAACGGACCCGGCACTGAAACCAAGTCAATGGTGATGGATCCGGTTTTTTTAGGAGACTAAAAAACCGGATCTGTCACCCATTGACTTTGAATGTATTTAGTGCCTGATCCGTTTTTTTCAGTTTTGATTTCACACAACCGCATACTAACGGAACGGATACATCCTAAACGGATGCATCCTGATCAAAATGGATCCGTTTCATTCTGGTATTGAGATCCTCTGCCAGATCTCAGTACTGGAATTAACAGTGAAAGTAGCCTTAGAAGTTTAGAAGCAAATCTTTCCAAAAATTTCCAAAACCCACTTTTTAAGGACCAGTTTAGTCTGAAGTCACTTTGTGAGGCTTACATAATAGAAACCACGCAAAAAAGACACCATTTTAGAAACTACACCCCTCAAGGTATTCAAAACTGATTTTTACAAACGTTGTTAACCCTTTAGGTGTTCCACAAGAATTAAAGGAAAATGTAAACGAAATTTTAGAATTTCACTTTTTTTGTCAGATTTTCAATTTTTATCCATTTTTTCCATTAATAAAGCAAGGGTTAAAAGCCAAACTAACCTCAATATTTATTACCCTGATTCTGTAGATTATAGAAACACCCCATTTGTGATAGTAAACTGCTGTACGGGTACACGGCAGGGCGCAGAAGGACAGGAACGCCATGTGGTTTTTGGAGGGCACATTTCACTGGGAAAATTTTAAGTTGTCATGTCACATTTGAAGACCACCCCGAGAGTAGAAACTCCAAAAAAGTGACCCCATTTTGAAAACTACGGGATAAGGTGGCAGTTTTGTTGGTACTATTTTAGAGTACATATGATTTTTGGTTGCTCTATATTACACTTTTTGTGAGGCAAGGTAACAAATAATAGCTGTTTTAGCACCATTTTTATTTTTTGTTATTTACAACGTTCATCTGACAGGTTAGATTATGTGCTATTTTTATAGAGCAGGTTGTTACGGACATGGCAATATCTAATATGTATACTTTTTTTTATTTATTTAAGTCTATGTTTATGTTTTATGTTTTAGTGTCTCCATAGTCTGAGAGCTGTAGTTTTTTTTATTTTTTGGGCGATTGTCTAATGTAGGGTCTCATTTTTGCAGGATGAGATGATGGTTTGATTGGTACTATTTTGGGGTGCGTATAACTTTTTGATCACTTGGTATTACACTTTTTGTGATGTAAGGTGACAAAAAAATGGCTTTTTTGACACTGTTTTTATTTTATGTTTTTTACTGTGTTCACCTGAGGGGTTAGCTCATGATATTTTTGTAGAGCAGGTTGTTATGGACGCAGCAATACCTAACATGTATACTTTTTTTATTTGTTTAAGTTTTACACAATAATATCATTTTTGGGAAAAAAAAATCATGTTTTAGGCCCCATTCACATGACCATATGTTTATTTCCGTATCTCATCCGCATTTTTGCAGATAAGATGCGGAACCATACGGACCCATTAATTTTTCCATAGGAGAAAAAAAATGCGGAATGCACACCGTGTGCATTCCGCATCCGTATATCACGGAAGTTCTCCTGCAAAAAAAATGAAACATGTCCTATACTTGGCCGCAAAACACGTCCGTAGCCCCATTAAAAGTCAATGGGTCCGCAAAAATGCGGAACACTACGGAAGAAATTCCGTATGTCTTCCGTTCCGTTTTTATACGGACACAGAATACATACGGTCGTGTGAATGGGGCCTTAGTGTCTCCATAGTCTGAGAGCCATAGTTTTTCTATTGTTTGGGCAATTGTCTTAGGTAGGGGCTCATTTTTTGCCTGATGAGATGACAGTTTGATTAGTATTATTTTGGGGTGTGTGACTTTTTGATAGCTTGGTATTACACTTTTTGTGATGTAAGGTGACAAAAAATACCTTTTTTTGACACAGTTTTTATTTTATTTTTACTGTGTTCACCTGAAGGGTTAGGTCATATGAGATTTTTGTAGAGCAGGTTCTTACAGATGTGTTGATTCCTAACATGTATACTTTTTTTTTAATTTACTTAAAGGGAACCTGTCATCTCCGAAACACCCCCTCAACTAGAGTAAGCGTTCTATAGTGTAAGTGATGCTGAATCCGAATATGTAAGTTTTATCTTCATACTCACTTCCATTCTGATGTTGTGCTCTGACAAACCAGCAGTAAAATGCACTCAGTGGACTCCAGTGCTCACTCACATAATGGAGAGGACTCAAAGAAGAGTCCTCTCAATGTATTTCACAGCTGGTTTGTAGGAGCACAGCGTCGGAATGGAAGTGAGTACGAAGATAAAACTTACATATTTGGATTCAGCATCACTTACACTATACATCTCTTACTCTAGTTCAGGAGGTGTTTCGGAGATGACAGGTTTCCTTTAAGTTTTACACAATAATATCATTTTTTAAAAAAAAAAAAAAATAATGTTTTAGTGTCTCCGTAGCCATATTTTTTTTATTTTTTGGGCGATTGTCTCAGTTAGGGGCTTATTTTTTGTGGGATGAGGTCACGGTTAGATTGGTACTATTTTGGGGTGTGTACGCCTTTTTGATCGCTTGGTATTGCACTTTTAGTGATGTAAGGTGACAAAAAAATGTTTTTTTAGCACAGTTTTTATTTTTTATTTTTTATTTTTTTACGGTTTCTCCTGAGGGGTTAGGTCATGTGATATTTTTATAGAGCCAGTTGTTACGGACGCGACGATACCAAATGTGTCTGTTTTTCTTTTTTTTCTAATTTTTTTACAATTTTATGTGTTTTATTTTGGGAAAGGGGCATTTTTTTAAAGTGAAATTTTATTTTTTTATTATGGAAAACATTTTTTTCTTATTTTTGTCCCACTTATGGGGTTCTGATCCCCTCTGCAATACATTACAATACATTGTGTATTGTAATGCTTTGGCTGTCAGCTTGTATGCTGACAGCCTGCCTGTGAGACCGAGCCTCAGGGGCTGGATCTCACAGGCTTCCGTAGAAGGCAGCCCCGATGCCTATGGAAGGCATCGGGGCTGCCTTCTGTGACATTGAGTCACCATCACTGCAGCGCAGGTACCCGATGGAGATGCGGAGGGCACCCGTACCCTCCGCAAACCCCATGCATGCCAGGGTCAGCTTTGACCGCGGCATACAAGGGGTTAACACATGGGCATCGGTGTGCTGATCGGGTGGGCATAGCTCCTGCACCCGCCCGATCCGCTTGACGTACATGTATGTCACTGATCCTTAAATCACGGCCAGCTATGACGTACACGTACGTCAAGTGTCCTTAAGGGGTTAATTTCCCACTGAGGTATTCAGGGTTTTAGATATGACTGGCCAGATCATATCCCAGTGTGAAGGGTGTTTCAACAATGTCTCATTTACAGCAGTAATGTCAATAGCTTTGATTAGCAAACACCTTACTGACAGACTCCAATGCTCGCCCATGCAGATTCTAGAACTTTATCTCTGTCTCTTTGTTGAGTACTGTAAAAATGGTAGTCTTTAACTTAAAGGGGTTGTCCGAGTTCAGGGCTGAACCCAGACATACCCTTAAATTCACCCAGGCAGCCTGATGTTGGATTGCACAGGTCAAGGGCTCTTCTGTATACATAACAGACTGCCGGGCAGAAGCTTCCGCCCGGCAGTGTGTTCGGTGATGTCACCGGCTGTAATGGGCCGGCTAAAGCCCGCCCATCAGCACCGGTGACGTCACCGGGCTCACTGCTGGGCGGAAGCCTCCGCCCGGTTCATCACCGGAACCGGGCTACATGCCTTTGCCCTGCACTAATTTGCGCAGGGCAAAGGAGGACATCAGAGCATAGGATGCTCCCATGTTAACATCAGGCGGGCTGCCTGGGTGAAATTAAGGGTATATCAGGGTTCAGCTCTGAACCCGGACAGCCCCTTTAAAGAGGACCTTTCATCTTTTTTTTCTTTGTTAAACTAAGTACTTTTACAAGCGGCATATGCTCCTCTGATGCTGCTAGAACTTCTTTTTCTCAAACATCCCGCTGTGCCCCCATTCTGTTTTTGTCCCCTGTATGCTAATAGACAGCACTGGTACAGAGAGGAGGAGACACCATCGCTTCTGATGCTATCCATTAGCATACAGGGCGCAAAAACAGAACAGGGGCACCGCAGGGTAGCAGAGGGGCATTTGAAAAAAGTTAAAGCAGCATTAGCGGAGTGTACCCCGCTTGTAAAGGTACTGTCATGGACATTCCTATGACAGATAACAGGAGGTCTGTCAGATTGGCAACACGTGTTATAATCTGACATGTTTTCCCTTTTTGTTGTTGGTATTTACCACACCCTTTTCCCTCAGGTGTTCCTGGTGTGGTAATTGTCCCTCCCCTATTTATTGCTTCTTCTCCCACTATTCCTTGCGGTTTATAGCTTCAGTTGTTGTTGTGGTGAGCAGCAGTTTGGTTTTCAGCTGAGATCCTGGAGTCTCCATTTCTTCATTGAAAGATAAGTTTCCTTTTCCCTTCTGTTTGTTTTGTTATTAGGCCTAAGGGAGACTCCTGTTCGTCCTTCCTTTTGGAGGAACAGGTAGACTCATTCCTGTCATTAGTTCCGGGATCCTATAGGGTCAGTTCGGTGTTTAGGTTCCTGTGTATGAACTTGTCTACCTTTGAGGCCTGTTCATACTGGTAGATAGACAGGAGTTAAGCCAGGGTTTCCTGTAGGAGGTGTCCATCTTCCTTCCTTAGTTTCTAGGCCTAATTTCCTTTCCCTCCTACGCTTGGTTTGGTTCCCCCCCCCCCACACCTGCGCGTGACAGGTACTTAGTTTAACAAAAAAAAAAAAAAAAAGAACACTGTGAAAGGTCCTCTTTAAGTAGATATTCTTCAGAGAAGTTGATTCTTTGGATCTTTGGTCTAAGTCCTGTGAGGAGTGGAGCACATGAAGCAGCTTTTTCTTTCTTCCTCTGCTAGATTCCACTATACTAGCTAGACTGAACCAGGGACGTGTCCAGGATCCACACCTTATTTCCTGCAGGGGCTGATGCAGGGTGGTTAACCCTACCTATCCATTTTCAAAGATGAGTTAATTGCAAGATATAAACATAAAATAACAGAAAGTAACATTAAATAGCAATACAGAACAAAACAGTTTGCAAGTACCTGGTTTTGAGGTACTGCACATGTACATGATTTTTCCTCTAAGGGATTAATATTTAAAGCACACCTGTCGTCATATTGTGCTCCTCTGTTTAAGGGGTAACCTTTATGCAGAGCGACATCACTGTATGCATTTCACCTGCATTGCAATACATATGAAATCTAGCATTAGATTATTTCTGTATTGTGACATCACTGTGTTTAATACCCCTGTACTGTGACATCACTGTATTCATAATCCTTGTACTGTGACAACATTGTGCTTAATTTCTCAGTGCTGTGACATCACTGTGTTTATTATCCATGTATTGTGACAACATTGTGTTTATCTTTGCACTTTGACATCACTGTGTGTATTGTCCCTGTAATGTGACATCACTGTTAATATTATCCCTGTACTGTGACATCATTGTGTTTATCTCTGCACTGTGATATCACTGTGTATATTATCCTTGTACTGTGACATCACTGTCTATATTATCCTTGTACTGTGACTTCACTGTGTCCATTTTCTCTGTATTGTGACATCTATGTGATCATTATCTCCGCACTGTTGTTACTTCTTGCCACTGTACCATGTGTGCCAGTGTCGGTAGCTTTTGGGTTTAAATTGGGGCGATTATGTTCAATGGTGTTTCATGTTGCCACTGCTCCATGTGTTATGGTATTGGTTACTTGTGGTGTGAAGTGTGCCTATGTGCTTGTATCTCTCCTCAGTCTTCTATTGTGATAGTCAATCTTCCTTGGTCTTGTGTGTATCTGTTGACTAATGAGTTTTAAGTCTGTTCTATACAATTCCTGTGCCAGGCTGATATATGTGACTTGAGTTCTGTGACCTGTCTGTGTCTGGATTCTGTGATACGTGTCTGAATTCTGTACAAGTTCTGGTTACCATGCTCTTGTGTCTTTTCTGTGTGTGTCTGAATTCAGATCTAGTTCTGTTTGCCAATGGATTCCCAAATTATAGTTCATGTGGTATCTGCCTTTCCAAGTTTCTGTATTTGGACCTGCTTTGTCTCTTTGTGCCTAAACTGTGTCCTACAGTTCTGTGCCTAGTCTGTCATGACATGTTTTTGTACATGTATCTGCTATGTCTCTCTGAGTTCCTAAAGTCTATTCCTGAAATCTGTCTGTTCGTATACCTGAAGTCTAGAATTCTGTTTGTGCTTGTATCTGTATGTCTGGGTTCCTGAAGTCCGTTTCTGTAATCCGTGTGATCAAGTTCCTGAAGTCCGTCTGTCTGAAGTCAATTCCTGAAGTATGTATGTCTGGGGTCCTGTAGTCTGTCCATCTGCCAGTGTTCTGTGTTTTAGCTCTTGCCTGTATTCTGCCTGGTTCTGAATTAGTGCCTTGCCTGTGCCTCTGATTCTTTCACTAGTGTCTCTGACCCATGTGTATCAGCTGCCAATTACACTGGAACTATCCCAGGTGGTAGCCGTCTAGTTAATAAATTGCAGTGAAGTCCATAGGGGTTAAAGGCTATGTACACCATATTTTCAATTGGTCTTTATTAATAAATGATGAGCTGTTTTCCCTGCACAGCTTTAAAGGGAACCTGTCATCAACTTTATGCTGCCCATACTAACGGCAGAATAAAGTAGAGACAGGTAAGTTGATTTCAGTGGTCTGTCATTTTAAGTTAAAAAAAAAAGTAAGTGTTTGCCAAGAACCAACTTCACAATCATTGCAGACTAGGAGTGGAAAAGAGTCATGGCCACCTGAGAAGAGTCATGGTTATTCATGAATTCCTGCTCTCCCTGCCCACCTGCTGGTGATTGCCAGTCTTCTACCTAGTTTTCTCCCTTTCTCTCTAGGAGAGAACTGCCAATCAGCAGCAGGTGGGTAGGGAGAGCAGGAGATTCTGAATAACCATGACTCTTCTCAAGTAGATTTGACTCTTTTCAAGGCCTGTGCTGCAATGATTAAGATGCTGGTTCTCGGCAACCACTTACTTTTAGCTCATGAGTGACACACCACTGAAATCAGCATTTCTCTCACTATTTTATGCTGCCCTCAGTGAGGTCAGCATAAAGTTGATGACAGGTTCCCTTTAAGTTTATCTACTAGCAGTATCTATATTTTCTCTCTGCTCCGTCACGCAGGGAGCTGACGGGCTCCTTATCTCTGACCTTATAGACACTCATCAAAGCTCAATCCTTATCTTACTGAATGTGGCTTAAATAAGTGTTTATGACCTTTTAGTAATTTAGAGATAAGGGTTATTAGATTATAGGCACAAAGTGAAAGTACCATTCACACAGCTAGAAACAGTTAACTCTTTGTGACAGAATGGCTCAATATTTTAAAAAAAGACTGATTGAAAAAATGATTGTAAAATGAGTAAAATTCAATAAAAATAAAATTAGTCTCAAAGGTGTACATAGCCTTTAAAGGGTGAAAACCAGGGAGGCACCAGAATAACACCCTTATGGTTAGCCCTACGCCAAACTGGTTAGCTGGCATAGTGGGACGACACCCTTTGCTCATAACACCATGTTCATTGTCTGTTCTGTGACATTGTGTTTGTTTGACATAATTTGTTTTTATCAATGTGCACTTTATCCAACTATTATGACATTACTATAATATTCCACTTACATCACTGTCTGCATTGTCCCACTATAATTACAGCATTGTGTACCATATCCCACTATAATTGTATCACCGAGCACAGTACATTATCCCACTGTTATTACATTAGTATTACATTATTCCTGTACTGTGTCATCACTGTGTGCTTTAGGGAAACCAATCATATGTTTATCTGAAATCACTGAAAGTGGTCATGGTGGAGTTGGGCCCTATTCCATGTTGTGGCATGGGGCCACAAGGCTGTTAGTTGCGCCCCTTGTTGTATTTATGAGGGGTAGGATTTCATGAACCTTTCCCTGCTGTCCTCAGGTTGACAGTTTTATTGTCTACATGCAAATACACACTAGCCAGCCATCGATCACTGTGAACAGGGAAGGAGAAAGTGGCAAACTTTCTCCACTTTTGAATATAAAGATAATGTTAATTACCATAAGTCCACATTGTCCCAGAGGCAGAATATAACAAACAACTTTGCAGATAACTTTCTGATGTCAAGTTACCTGGGAGTCATAAGAAGGTGAATGTGAAAGCATTCAGAAGCCTAATGTTTAGTACAGGACATAACAGGAAAAACAACATTGCTGGACTGCTATTGGAAGCTGCAGGGGCGTAGCTAAAAGCTCATGGGCCCTGGTGCAAGAGTTCAGCTTGGGCCCCCCTTTCCCTCAGTACTTTGTATGTCTTCTTATGCGGCACAAGGGTCTTTGGGCCCCCTCAGGCCCCTGGGCCCGGTAGCGACTGCTACCTCTTCACCCCCTATAGCTACGCCCCTGGGAAGCTACAACTAAACAGAGTGGTTAAGCTTATACAGAGCAACCGATCATTAAATTACACATAATCTAAATTGGTAATCGAGTCGGATTTTAACCTCTTGATGTACAATACAATGCTATTACAGCATAATGGGTATAGGCAAAACTTGACTATCCAAAGTATTAGAGGGATTGTCTCACTTCAGTAAATGGTAAAACAATATAATAGTAAGTGGCTTGTATTAACTTTCTCTACATGATAAATGCCATTTCGTGAAGTGAGACAACCCCTTTAACCCTTAGACTCCCAGCGCTGTACATGTACGGCGCTGGGGCGATGCGGACATATGGCGCCCGCTCGCACGTGCGGCGGGCGTCATGGCCGGCAAGTCTCTGCTGTTTCTAACAGCAGAGACTTGCGGCTACTTACCCCATTGGCGGCGTCATGCTGGGCCTTCTAGTTGCATCTAGATGCGTACACGGCATCTAGTTGCGTACACGGGGTGTCTGTACACCACCCGGAAGCGTATGCTTCCGGGTGGTGTACAGACACCCCCTGTGTGGCCAATCGGGGTGTCTGTACATGATCTGAAAGCTGTAAACCTCGCTGATGAGGTTTACAGCTTTCAAAGTGCAATTCTTATTCTGGCCACTAGATGGCAGGCAAGGATAAGAAATGAGCAATTCTTGGATTTATCTCCATCTAGTAAATCCCTGATTGCTCATAAAGAAAAAAAAAAACACAATATATTAGCTCATATCTGAGCTTTAAAATAATCACAAAAAATTTTAAAAAATGTAAAAAAATATATAAAAAATAAAAAATATATAAAAGTTCAAATCACCCCCCTTTCCGTATAATTAAAAAATAAATACCTAAATAACAATAAATATAGACATCATGGGTATCACCGTGACTGAAAACGCCCGTACTTTTAAAATATAAAAAAAAATTTCAATACGGCGAATTGTGTGGCGGAAAAAAGCGTCCAAATGGCGATTCGCTGTTTTTTGTCGCTTTTTTTTCTAAAAAATTAAATAAAAAGTGATCAAAAAGTCATACACACCCCAGAATGGTATCAATAAAAACTTCAGATCGCCCCGCAAAAAATGAGCCCCCATACAGCTCCGTACACATAAATACTAAAAAGTTATAGGGGTCAAGATATGACAAAAAAAAAAAAAGGGCAACTTTAGAATTACTTTATCACTATCAAAACGCAGGAAAAACTATACATATTAGGTATCGCCGGATTCGTACTGACCAGTAGAATGAAAGTAACTGGTCAGTTTTAATGAACATCGAACGCTGTAAATAAGAAACCCGTAGAACTGTAGCGGAATAGCGTTTTTTTTGCAATTTCACCCGATTTGGAATTTTTTTCCCGCTTCCCACTACACCATATGCAATATTAAATGGTGGCGTTGGAAAGTACAACTTGTCTTGCAAAAAACAAGCCCTCATACAGCTATGTGAACAGAAAAATAAAACAGTTATGGCTGTTTGAAGGCAGGGAGCGCAAAACGAAAATGCATAACCGAAAAAACCTCCGGTACTGAAAGGGTTAAGTAGATGTTCATAATGACCAGGTCATTATATTTAATTTTTTCATGGCACTCTTAATATCTTTATTTCGTAGACTGTATATTATGGGGTTACAAAATGGGGTAAATACTGTATATAGAAGAGATACGGACTTATTTAAGACATTAGAATTCCCTCTAAAAGGAACAATGTACTTAATTATCAATGTCCCATAGTAAGCAGATACAACCGCCAAGTGCGAGCTGCAAGTGGAGAAGGCTTTCTTTCGACCAGCAGTTGTTGGTATCCTCATAACAGTATGGGAAATGTAGTAATATGTGACAATAATAAAAAGAAAAGGAAGGACAACAGTAGGGAAAGAGCTTATGAAGACTTCTTTTTCCACAACTGAAGTATCTGAACATGAAAGTTCCATAATTGGAGCAAAGTCACAATAGAAGTGATCAATGACATTGGATTGGCAAAAAAATAAATTAAATACTGGTATAACTGCAATTAGTGGCCATGCTGAGCCTAAAAACCAGGACAGGAAGGCAAGGATGGTGCAAAATCTGAAGTTCATAATAGAGTTATAATGCAGAGGGTTACAAATGGCTTGATAGCGATCATAGGACATGACCATCAGTAGAAAACATTCAACAATTGTTGAAACACAGATAAGATAGAACTGAGTGAGGCAGCCGCTGACAGATATGATACTCCCTTCTTCCAACAAAACGTGCAACATATTTGGTATAGCATATGTAGTAAGCAGTATGTCAGACGCAGATAAATGACTTAGGAAAAAATACATAGGGGACTGAATCTGTGGACATGTTGATACCAGTATGATTATTAACACATTTCCTACCACAGTAAAAATGTATATAAAGAGAAATACAAAGAATAGCAAGGTTTTAAAGTTATGTAGATTTTCAAATCCCAAAAGTATAAATTCAGAAATAGTAGTAACGTTCTTCTTTAGTATCTCCTAACAAAAGAAAAAGATGTTTAACGATTTTACTTTTTGAGCTATTTAAATGATTTATGTCCTCACCTTTTCATCATTTTTGGAAAACTTAATTTGACCAATAACTGTACTATACGTAGAATTTATGTTATGTTATAAAAGTCAAAACCAGGAGTAAATAAAAAAAAAGAGAATTTGTATCTGCCCTATACCTTTTCTCCTTTTATGATCCACTCCTGATTTTGACTTCCAAAATTGCATGCAGAAACCTGACTATGTGGCCGAACCCTTAAAACCATGACTCAGTTCAGTGTGAGCATGGTAATAAACATTCAGAGGGGTACATACATTTAATTTTAGTGAGCAGTGTTATACGCTATAGTGTTGTATATCAGTTTTTGCAATCAATGCAATGAGGAGAACACAAAGCAGAAGGGCATATATTTGTGTGGCATATCTCTAGAACAATGGTGTGAACCATTACAGTAGTCACCTTCCCAAAAAGAGTGTGAATTCTAATTTTGGGAAAATAACCACCAGCAATTATGTGTAAACCAAGCCATGGTGGGAATTCATGAATATCTGTATAAAAGAGGTACTACGAACACCATCTAGCTGAGCTTTGCTTGCCATATGCCCAGGTTATCCTTTCGCAGCCGCCTGGCCAGCTGAGAAGTCTAGCTGGCAAAGTGGGGCTACTTCTGGGTCATAAGCATAGGATGTGGACAGTAAGAACTTCTGTAAGGTAACCATCATTGTAATTACTGTTTCCATAATTTTCTATTTTTGCAGTCTTATTTAGCAGGCATTTACTGACAATTTGTCTTACTGGGCAAATTCCTGGAGGTCCAGTCGAACAGTGGTCCGCTTACACAGATCTCTCTGCCCACTTGTTAAATCCAATCACTCTACTAGCACAGCACTGAAGTTCTGAATAGAACTTAACCACAGGCTTTGCTAGGTTAAAACATTCGGGGACTGGGCCCTGGATCTTTTGGCACAGGCCACAAATGTTCTGCCTGCCAGATAGATACAACTGTATTGCTGTCCTCAAGATGTTATTTACATGGGACTGATGTTATTTACATAGGACTGTATTTTAAAGGCAGCTTTGGGAGGGGATAATGTTATTTACATGGAACTGTATGTTGATGGTGGCTGTGGGAGGGAGTGATGTTATTTACATGGGACTGAATGTTGGAGGGACTGAGGGAGGGAGTGATGTATACATCGGACTGTGTGCTGGAAGTGGCTAGGGAGAGAGTGATGTTATTTACATAGGACTGTATGTTGATGGCGGCTGTTGGAGGGAGTGATATTATTTACATGGGACTGTATGTTGATGGCGGCTGGGGAGGGAGTGATATTATTTACATGGGACTGAATGTTGAAGGCGGCTGGGGGAGGGAGTGATGTTATTTACACGGGACTGAATGTTGAGGGGTGATGTTATTTACATGGGATTGCATGTTGGAGGCAGCTGGGGAGTGGTTGATATTATTTACATGGGACTGTATGTTGATGGCGTCTGGGGAGATGGTGATGTTATTTACATGGGACTGTATATTGGAGGGGCTGAAGGGAGGGAGGTAATGTTATTTACATGGGCTGTATTTTGGAGGGGGTTGTAGATAGAGAAGGATGTTATTTACATGGGACTGTATTTTGGAGGGGGCTGGAGAGATGGTGTGATGTTATTTACATGGGACTCTATGGCGGGGGGATAATAATGTTATTTACATGGTACTGTATGGTGGAGGGGCTAAGAAATTATAATTTCTGAGGGCACTAAAGGGAGGAATATAACTACAGGCGGCACTGCAGGGGCATTATAAATACTGGGGGCACTTCAGGGGCATTTTAAATCCAAGGGACATTATAGCCATTCTTATTTCTACTGGGCACTCTATAGAAGGGACTTATAGATCCGCTTTATTTCTACTAACAACACTATGGGGGCAGTATTACTATAGAGGGATCTGTACAGAGTTTTATTACCACTGGGGGAACAATATGGGGGGGGGGCTTATTCCTACTGGGGGCTCTGTGAGGACATTATTAATATTGGAGAGCTCTTCTACTAATGGTGGCACTCGTGTGGATGATTATCACTGTTGGGGGGCAGTATTACTAATGAGGGCATTATACTATTGGTGGCACTTTGAGGAGCACTATTACTATGGGGGCACTAATATTTTTTCAGGATAGTATTTGGGGGTATTGGGGAGCCCAGCGAGCAGCAGGATAACACTGTGGGGACTCCAGGTTGGGGGAGGATGATAGAAATGTGAGGAAGCTAATATGTTGGTGTGTCAAACTCTGCAGAGATGAAGCGAGGCTGAAAGAAGTAAGGAGACATCACCTTGGAAGCACTGGATGTAAGAGGTATGTGCTGCTTTATAGCAAGTACAGTAAAATGTGGTGTGCGGGGGGAGGGTCGACTTAGAGAATTGGGCCATATTCATTGGGGCTTGGGCCCTGGATCTTTTGAGAGCCCAGCAATACCACTGAACTCAACTCTGTCATAAGATCCCTGGCTCTGCCACTCACTTCTCTTGCTCCAGCTGAAAAGCACATCACCTTTCTCCTGCTCAAGGAAACAGATCAGCAGCTGGATCCCATTGTCATCTGGTAAGCCTGACACTAGAGGCTACAGCAAAGTTATTTGTAATATATAGGACAGGCAAACTGTAGGTGCAGCAGTCAGGGGTGCACCTAGCCTTTCTGCTGCCTGAGGCCAAAACTGAAACAGCATGCCCTCCCTCATGCCTCCTCTAAACCTAACCCTTTTGCCACAATGAAAGCGTTCATTGCCCATGGCCCTTCCGCTGCCCCCCTCTTGCCCCTACCTGGTGCGGCCTGAGGCGATCGCCTCACCTGGCCTCATTGGTGGTACACCCCTGACAGCAGTTTGATCTGCAGAACAGGGGGTTGTTGCCTCTTGCAGTGCTCTGCATGGAGGTCCAGACTGCTGTGGTCAGGAGAGCAGGGTAAGGAATCACTGCAGTGTACTGCCAATCTGAGGAGCAAAAGATGAAGGGATTTACATAAGGTTCTTCTAGCCAGGGTATGGGAGGGGCGGGGTTTAGACAAGTGGGTGGAGCTGGCCAAGGAAGGGGCAGGACTTAGCATTGCCTTGGCTGACATAAATGAATGACTGAAATATGCACTTTCACAACACATTTTGTGATCTGACACATGGCGGATACAAATGGTGCCCGACAGGCTTTACTGACTTATAATGGAGTTTGTCAGGTTACTCCAAGGTGTCTATCATTTTGATATGGAAAATGGTGCTGCATGCCATGCTGTTTTTTCTTTCGTGTCTCCAGCATGTATCCAGTATATGTAGTGTGTGAGGACCGTCTTTACATGTCTGTTTGATACATATCTAATATATGAGTTTGTGTGTGCAACGTATATAAATATATGTGTGTTAAATGTGGAGTGTCTATGTCTGTTGTACTATGTGTGGCCTCAGTGCAGAACGTTCAGTTGTCTTTGTTTTGTATGACACGTTTCCAATGAATGGCATGTTCTAATGTATGCATCATGTGCCTAATGTGTAAATGGTGTGTATGTGGCATGTATGTAATGTGAGTTCTCCGTGTATGTAACCTGTCTATTGTGTGAGTGGCAGGTATGTGGCATGTATCTAATGTGATTGGTATATATACAGCATGTCACTAGTGTGTGAGTTGCGGATTATATAAAACTAACTATATATATTTTTTTTTAACATTTTTTGTACACTTTTTTTTTATAGTTCACATAGGGCAGTATAACAAGCAATTATTAGATTTAAATACACTGTATTCTTAGGGGCTCCATAGGAACTAATGTGGGCAGCTTCAGTTCATACCGGAGGACTGAAGCTGCCGCACAATGCATCCGGCTCCCCAAGTCTCTGCCTGAGGAAAAGAACTCTTCCTTCAGTTTTGGCAGAAGCTAGAATGGAGTGGGTACAAGGAAGTGTGACGTCACAGTTTACTTGTCACCCATGTTCATGAGGCTATATACAAAAGCGCATAAGTGGTTCCTTTAGCCCAGGGGTGCACAACTTTTTTTGGTCTGGGGGCCGCATTATCGTATTGCTCTATTGCAAGGGGCAGCAAAAAAATAAATCAGCGATCGTTTGCATCAGCGTTTTTCACAGGCCAATGCAAAGTGGATGGGGAGGAATGATCACTACCACAGTTACTCCTCCCTCATTCAGTTTTGTTGCTTATTGGCAACACATTCCTGATTACACAGAGATACTGTATGTGCTGATGATTATTGTACATCTTTCATCCTGATAAAATATACAAATCAGCAAATGAGTGATTCCTTGTTTATCAGCTGATCAGTGCACAATTATTCCGGCCAGATATAAGGAATGAGCATTCCTATGAAGACTTGTTACCAGTAATTGTCCTAAATATCGTACAGTGGAATAGGAACTAAGAGATTTCCTAGTAAAAAATGATTTTTAACAAGTTCCTGCAGCATGGCCCTGAAAAAGAAGATTCATACTCTTTTAAGTGGCAACATTTCCTTCCTGCCTTCTTTTCACAATTAGTGCTTTCCTTGACTGCAGAGGACTGTGCTCACTGGTTCTTACTGCCTCCTGCACCCCCAGATATACTATAGGTGCCCTGCAATAACCAGTAAGCGATTTCCTTCATTGCAGACGACGGCACTCATTGGTTTTTACCGCCTCCTGCACCCCCAGATATACTGTAGGTGCCCTGCAATAACCAGTAAGCGCTTTCCCTGAGGGCTCATGCACACGACTGTTGTTTTGGTCCGCATCTGATCCACATTTCTTGCAGCATGGATGCAGACCCATTCACTTCAATGGGGCCGCAAAATATGCGGACAGCACTGTGTGTGCTGTCCACATCCGTTGCTCCATTTCACAAAATGCAGAACACACATGGCTGGTATCCATGTTTTGTGGACTGCAAAACATGGTACGGTCATGTATAAGAGGCCTTATAAAGCACTTATTGGTTAACCCTTTAATGAGCAGGCCTGAAAGGGCCTTAAACGGGTTCTCCGGGAATTAAGAAAATGAAAATACTTAAATATTACTTCACTATAAATATATTCCCAAATACCTTACATTAGTTATAATGGCTCGTTTTGTCTGGGGAGCAATTATTAGGGAAACAAAATGGCCGCTGTCCTATTAGTACACACAAAACCTGTCCTAATCACACAGGAGGACAAGTTACTTCACAACACTGAGGTAAAGAGCTGCCTCATCCTCCTCTCCTACTTGTCAGGTATTATGATACTGAATACAGATTATAAGATCTTTAGCTGAATCTCTGTAGGAATTGAGTTCATGAGCAGATGTGGCTAATGAGCAGCAGCTTTGTATGCAGCCTCCATTACCACAGCCCCACATTATCACAGTCTGTCCTGTATATCCTTTTTGTACTTCATGTCTCCTCAAATAGGAGAGGAGGATGAGGCAGCTCTTTAGCTGAGTGTTGTGAAGTAACTTCTCCTGCTGTGTGATTAGGACAGGTTTTGTGGGTACTAATAGGACGGCGGCCATTTTGTTTCTCCTAATGATTGCTTCCTAGACAAAACGAGCCATTATAACTAATGAAAGGTATTTGGGAATATATCTATAATAAAGTAATATTTAAGTATTTTCATTTTATTAATTCCCCCCCTTTAATGACCAGTCCCTTTTTTTTATTTAGGGCACGTAGTTCAAACACTATTTTTTTTATTTGTTGGACTAGCAAAATAATTTGCAGATTTTTATTACATGACACAGGGCTTTTTAATAGATTTTTTAGTTTTATTAGGGGGAAACTGTACAAATTTTTTAAAAAGTCATTTTTATTCAAACTATAGCTATTTTGTGTTGGATCATATTATTATATAATATGTATAGTTTCACGTAAATGGGGTGATAACGGTGATGGTTTTGTTTGGTTTGGGCATTTTTTTCTTTTATGAATTTTATGAATTTTTTTAAATACATTTCTGCTACAAAAAGACATTTGGGGGACAGTGAACAATTTTATTTTTCACTTTTTCCTTTTTATTTTTTCTTTTACTTGTATTTTTATTTTTTTATGTATATATTTTTGCCACAAAATATGTCCCCAAAGAGGTCTTTAAAAGTCCTCTGGGGGACACTGACTTTTTAATGCACTTTTTCCTTGCTAGAGTGCAGAAGCAGTCGCTGTCATCAATGGCCATGCAGCGCTCCAGGAAGAAACACATCTGATTGCAAGATCAGCTGTGTTTCTGCCAACAGGACGGGGGCCGCAAACCATGGCTCTGGGGGACGCATGTGGCCCGCGGGCCACGGGTTGTGCACCCCTGCTTTAGTCTAAATGTGGCTGTGTAGGTTAGGGTTAGAGGTTAGTGTTAGTGGGGTTAGTGGGTATAGCCTTTGTGGTTTAGGGTTAGTGGATACAGTACAGCATGAGACAGACAAGACAGTAGATATGTGAAGTAGTAGTAGTAGCAACTGTATAGAGGTAATGGCAGTAGGGGACTAGCAGCTGCAGCCTTATGGTACAGAACATCATAGTAGGCAGGGCGACCGTGGCAGTGACAAGATGGGGCACCGTCAGATCTATTAATTGGCCTAAGCCGGAGCAGTGTGAAAATCCTCACAATGCATGCCTTATTCATTTTTACAAAAGTGATGATTTGGAAACTGGCAGAAGACAGCTTGGTCTGTTTGGGTGTCACAATGTGTCCTGCCACACTGAGAACCCTCTATGAGATAACACTGGTGGTTGGACAAGAGAGAACAAAGAGAGCATACTGGGCCAGGTCCAGTCACTGTTCCAGTCAGCTTTCCCAGAATTCCATGGGGTCATGGAACACGGTATGTGCCTGGGAAAGGTGTCCAGGTAGCACTGAGCATTGAGGTGGTAGTTCTCCTTTTGAGGTTGAACCCTAGCCTGACGTGGCACATTGAAAAAATTCTCATCATGTTAAAGTTGATACTGAATTGGCCACTGCTGCTTTGGCTAGTTCTGCTTGTGGTAGTGGAGACAGCGAGAGGTGGGTGACTCTGTGGGTGGTGGAGAGGGGCCTCAGACATGTGGGCATCATGCATCTGCTTGCCAAAAGGTCAAGAGTCAATTCTTTCCGGCTCCACTCCCACTGAGATTATTGGGTATCGTGGCAGGTGTCATTGCTATCATCATCATACTCCTCCTGCATGGGAATTTCTCCTTGTGGATCCCAAACAGCTACAGGGTAGACAGGAAAATGTGGAAGCTGTTCTTTTTCCTCTGTCCCTTGTTGAATCAATGTGAGAGTTCTTTGTATGATAAATATGAGGAAGATAATATTGTTTATGTCGTCCCTACTGAGGGATTTTGTGACCTATTTGAATGGTTTTAGTATGTGACAGGCAGTGGCATTGCTAGGGTCCAAGCCCCAATGCATATGACCCAATTCTCTAAGTCGACCTACCCCCCCTCTCGCACAATCTAGCACTAAAGACATTTTCCTAAACTTGCTATACAGCAGCACATACCTCTCACATCCAGTGCCTCCAGGTAACATCTCCTCTGATGTAGATCTTCTCTGTCCATTTGGTCCAGACAACTTCTTTCAGCTGTGCCTCGTCGCTGAAGAGTGTGATACACAGACATCTTAGCTTCCTCACTTTTCTATCATCATCCCCCAACCTCAAGTTCCAACAGTGTTATCCTGCTGCTCGTTGTGCTCCCCAATATCCTCACAAACTACCCTGAAGAACAATTAGTGTCATATAAATAGTCCCCCCTATAGTAATAGTGCTCCTCAAAGTCCCACCAATAGTAATTCTCTTCTAGAATACCCTCATTAGTAATATTGTCCCCCTACAGTGATAATGCTCTTCAAGAGTGCCTCCATTAGTAGAAGAGCCCTCCAGTATTAATAATGCCCTCACAGAGCCCCCAGTAGAAATAAGCCCCCCTCCATTATTCCCCAAGTATTAATAAAGTTCTCTACAGAGCCCTCAGCAGTAATAAAGCCCCCCCCCCTTAGTGCCCTTAGTAGAAATAAGGCGGATCTGTAAGTCAATCCTATAGAGCTCCCAGTAGGTATACGAATACCTAATGTCCCCTGGATTTAAAATGCCCCTATATTGCCCCTAATGTTATAATGCTCACGCTGAAGTGCCTCCAGTATTTATAATTCCTTCTGCAGTCCCCCTTGTAGTAATATTCCTCCCTTTAGTGCCATCAGAAATTATAATTCCTCAGCCCCTCCACCATACAGTCCCATGTAAATAAAATCACCCCTTCCCCAGCCACCTCCAACATGCAATCCAATGTAAATAACATCACCCCCTCAACATTCAGTCACATATAAATAACATCACTCCCTCCTACAGCCAACTTCAACATGCAGTCCCATGTAAATAACATCACCCCCTCAACATTCAGTCCCACATAAATAACATCACTCCCTCCCACAGCCGCCTTCAACATTCAATCCTATGTAAATAACATCACTCCACCCCACTCCAACATTCAGTCCCATGTAAATAACATCACTCCACCCTACTCCAACATTCAGTCCCATGTAAATAACATCCCTCCCTTCAGCCCTAACATACAGTCCCAGTTAAAGGGAGTCTTTCAGGAAAACAGCTCCCAAGTGCCCAGCTGAAAGTGAAACTAAAAACAGCTTTCTCTCCCGACTCAATTTCTAACAGCTATATCTTCTGATATACCAGATATAATGCTGTGATTTTAAATGCTTGGAATTCCAGCTTTCAAAGAAGGTCATTTTTCTATCATATACAGTTGTATCTGTCTGGCAGGCAGTACATTCGGGGCCTGGGACAAAACATCCGGAGCCCAGGCCCCGAATGTTTTAACCTAGTAATGCCCCTGGTGACAGGTGTCTCTACCATGATCTGACCTCGAGGCAACACATTCTCCCTGCTGAGTTGGACTGGTGCATGATAAAATCATTCATGGTTTTATGCTGCTCATACAGAGGCTCTAGCATGTGCAAAGTGTAAATCCAGTAGGTTGGAACTTAAACTGGAACTTAAACTGGTTGGAACATAAAGAGGTGTAACGGCAGACTATTCTGTCGCTGCAAGTCCAGGAGGGCATTCCTTACAACATAAGAATCACTGAAATGTGAAGACAGCCTTCTGGACATTGCCAGCACCTTCTGCAAGCCAGTGTACATTTTTAAAAAGCATTGCATGACTAGAATTATCACATGCACCATACAGGGAGCATGTGACGTTTCCCCCTAATGCAGTGAGGCCACAATGTTTTGGATATTGTCGCTGACCACCTTGTCCAGTTGGAGTTGGTGGGGAGACAGCCCATAGGCTATTTGCTGTTTGATGCAGTTTAGCAAGTGACCGGCCATGTGGCTACTCACACCCAGGCTGATCAATTCTTCATGATTGACTGTCACTTGTGTTACACGTGTCAATGGAGGAGGATGTGGAGGCAGTGGATAAGTGGTTAGTGTGGAAACCAGACAGACACAAAAGTGGTGGTTGACCCAGTGGACTGTGAAAGATGAGTACTGTCCCTGCCTGTAACAGCTGCTCTAGGTGTCTACCGTACCATGCACCTTGCTGCACACGGAAGATTGCAAGGAGTGGCCCAAGTGACAGTACAAGGCAAGGATGGCATTTTTGGCAAAATAATGCCGGCTAGGTATCTTCCAGAGAAACTGAGCGCATGCCATCAGTTCCCTAAAGTCAGCAGACTCTACTAAGTGGTATGGCAGATGACCAGCAACTTGGACAGGTGTGAGTTAAGCCTGCACACCATCAAATTGCTGGGCATGTAGATGTGTCTCCGGGCCACACATTCCACTATCGATTGCAGTTGACCGAGCGAAGGAGGAGGCGTATTCTGAGTGGAACAAGCAGTAAGTGATAATGATGATGAGCACTAGCTGTAGGCCACTTCTATTTTCCCACAGTGACCAGTGATGCCGCATCATGTTCTGCAATAGAGCTATGGTGCCTGTGTTTGTGTTTGAACGCCCACAGCTATATTATTTCATTCTGCAAATCTTGCATCCAGCAATAATTTTGTCTTCCGGCAGTGTGGTTTAGGTCTGGCACATTTTGGGCCTGTGCCTACAGTATCAGCAGCATCACCAGTCCCCGGCTCACCATATTAGAAGCAGATCTGACCCTGGGAGTTTTTGGAAGGTTCTGGATATACATTGCCTCTGCTCTTTATTGCTGCTGCCGCTGCCACCGCCCTCCTCCTCCTGTAATCGCCCTCCGCAGCAACCCGATCTGGCTCAGAAGTACTGTTCAACACATAATTATCATTATAGTCCTCACCCTCCCCGCCACTTTTCTCAGACCTTGTTATATCCTTGTGAGCTCCTTGCCCCCCTCCCCTCCTGTTTCCCTGATAGTAATTGCCCCAAGTGCCACTGTTGCTACCACTGCCTCTGCTGCAGCTGCCAGTACTACCACTGCTAACATAGCTATGCATGAGTTCCTCTGTCTCCCCCTGAACTTCCTCCTCATGGCAGTCCAAACGTTGACTGTTCTAAAAAATTTATCAACATCACTATCTTGACTATATCCTGTAATGCATGCCAAGGTTTTTTTGCCTCTTCTTAGGAAAAAAGAAGGTGCCCACTAGGAAGGGGCAATGATGACAGAAAGGATGCAACTGAAAGTTTTCTCTGGGGTTGCAAGGAGGAGGAACAGGAAGAATGATGTGGCTCCAAGGTGCAGTGTCAGATTTAGAAGTGACCTTCATGTCATCCTGCTATGACTGAGGAGTAGTGAGCCATTCAGTTTACAATGTCACCCTCTTTGTCCTTAATATTAATGTTGCACCTTTTAGGAGCCAGTGATAACTATAGCCTACTACTACAACTAATACTACTTCTGGTAAGATGGCTGGTGCTCCTACCCATATCCTGATTCTGGGAGGACAAGTTCTGGGTCTTTCGTTTTGCACTGTTCTGTTTTCCAGACAATTTATTATAAGGCCCATGAAAAGTCACAGGTTTCAGATCATTAAATGGTAGAAAATAGAAAAATCTTGCAATATTTTTGCAGGTATGATACACTTTTTTTCAATTAGAGGCTGTGATGCAGTATGCCTTCACTAACACAGTTGTAGTTTGCAAGAAAATTTAGCTTAGCACATCCAAAGTTGCAGGTGCACATCCATAAAGCCATCTGCAGTAACCACCTTGATGGTGGTAGATAGGCCCGACATAGAGTCCAACAGGAGAAAGAGTTTCATTTATTTGGAAGTATTCTTCCAGTTTATTCATTATTAATATTTTGTGATCGGGGTTGTTTAGCAGTGTCTCATTTAAATACCAGCTTATTTCTGATCTTGGAAGACCTTTTAGCTTTAGAAAAAGGGATGGTCCAATAAGAGAATACTCCCAATAGTGGGTTTTATACAGTAGGATAAAAAGGAAATAGGGACAAAAGATAGTCCAGCTAGCGAAAAAAATGAAAAATCTCTATCAGTAGGCTTAAACATATGTCACACATCTAGCAGACCCCTCTGTGCCATTGATGACCTAATGCGATAAAGAATTTTTGGGTAACAGCAGGTGTCTGTAGATTTTTCTATCCAAAGAATGAGAATAATGTTAATATCCCCTCCAATAACCACAAATCCTTCCGCAAAGTTCTGAAATAGGGTCAGGGCTGCACGCAGCCAAGGGGCTTGGTGGAGTTTGGAGCATAAATGTTTCCAAAGGTGTACATCTGGGAACCGACTGTGCCCATAAGAAACAGATATCTCCCTTCAGTACTAATGAAGGTTGAACACATCACCTAGTGAACATTTTTTTGCACAGTAATACTTTCTCCTTTGGAGGCCGATTGGGGGGGAAACACTATGAAACCATTGATGTATACCAGATGCGTCAAACGCAGATCATGTCCCACCTGAAAATGTGTTTATTGTAATAGCACTATGTCTACAAGTTGTTTTTTGAGCAGCTGGCATATTCTCTTGGCTGGGATGTTCATCCCGCTGACATTAAATTAGCAAATCTTAGTGGTAGACATTAGAGATCCTTGGAGAAAATTGATATATAAGCCAGTGATACATAGCACTAGCATGCTAGCAGTGATACATAGCACTAGCATACAAGTTTCTGTATACAGATTTGACATGGATATATAGGGGAGTGGAGGAGGAAGGAAGGGGAACATTATAATCACATACAGTGCCTTGCGAAAGTATTCAGCCCCCTGGAACTTTTCAACCTTTTGCCACATTTCATACTTCAAACAAAAAGATATAACATTTTTAATTTTTGGTGAAGAATCAACAACAAGTGGGTCACAATTGTGAAGTGGAACGAAATTTATTGGATCATTTAAACTTTTTTTGTAATAATAAAACTGAAAAGTTGGGCGTGCAAAATTATTCGGCCCATTTACTTTCAGTTCAGAAAACTCACTCCAGAAGTTCATTGAGGATCTCTGAATGATCCAATGTTGTCCTAAATAACTGATGAAGATAAATAGAATCCACCTGTGTGTAATCAAGTCTCCATATAAATGCACCTGCTCTGTGATAGTCTCAGGATTCTGTTTAAAGCACAGAGAGCATCATGAAGACCAAGGAACACACCAGGCAGGTCCGTGATACTGTTGTGGAGAAGTTTCAAGCCGGATTTGGATACCAAAAGATTTCCCAAGCCTTAAACATCCCAAGGAGCACTGTGCAAGCGATAATATTGAAATGGAAGGAGTATCAGACCACTGCAAATCTACCAAGACCCGGCCGTTCCTTTTAAACTTTCATCTCAAACAAGGAGAAGACTGATCAGAGATGCAGCCAAGAGGCCCATGATCACTCTGGATGAACTGCAGAGATCTACAGCTGAGGTGGGAGAGTCTGTCCATAGGACTACAATCAAACACTTCACAAATCTGGCCTTTATGGAAGAGTGGCAAGAAGAAAGCCATTTCTCAAAGATATCCATAAAAAGTCACGTTTACAGTTTGCCACAAGCCACCTGGGAGACACACCAAACATGTGGAAGAAGGTGCTCTCTGTTCAGATGAAACCAAAATCGAACTTTTTGGAAACAATGCAAAACGATATGTTTGGTGTAAAAGCAACACAGCTCATCACCCTGAACACACCATCCCCACTGTAAAACATGGTGGTGGCAGCATCATGGTTTGGACCTGCTTTTCATCAGCAGGGACAGGGAAGATGGTTAAAATTGATGGGAAGATGGATGGAGCCAAATACAGGACCATTCTGGATGAAAACTTGTTGGAGTCTGCAAAAGACCTGAGACTAGGACAGAGATTTATGGTCCCAAACATAAAGCAAAATCTACAATGGAATGGTTCAAAATAAGCGTATCCAGCTCTTAGAATGGCGAAGTCAAAGTCCAGACCTGAATCCAATTGAGAATATGTGGAAAGAGGTGAAAACTGCTGTTCACAAACGCTATCCATCCAACCTCAAATAGCTCGAGCTGTTTTGCAAGGAAGAATGGGCAAGAATTTCAGTCTCTAGGTGTGCAAAACTGATAGAGACATACCCCAAGCGACTTGCAGCTGTAATCGCAGCAAAAGGTGGCGCAACAAAGTATTAATGCAAGGAAGACAAATAATTTTGCATGCCCCACTTTTCAGTTTTATTATTACAAAAAAGTTTAAATGATCCAATAAATTGACCCACTTGTTGTTGATTCTTCATCAAAAATTTTAAATGTTATGTCTTTTTGTTTGAAGCCTGAAATGTGGCAAAAGGTTGAAAAGTTCCAGGGGGCCGAATACTTTCGCAAGGCACTGTAAGAGGAATAACACAGATTCACAGTATAAGACCAGTGCCAATCTGATCAACATGTAAATGATTTAGAAGTCAAGTTGAACCTTATACAAAGGACATCTGCAGTACAAGACAAACGAAGCATCAATGACGTGGTTGAGGATAGGGGATCCAAAGAAAAAAGAGGCCCTATTATTGGGCAGCTTAAGAGAATAAACTGTAGTAGTTAACTGCTGAAGTGTAGGATATTATTGTAATCAGAGGATACATAACAATTAGTACTAGGAGAAGATGGAGACTTTAGGAAAAGCTATATAGCAGGCATAATAGTCTTACCAGAATCACCCATACTGCAAACAAGCATATAAAAGTAAAAAAAAAGAAGTCAGAAAAATAAAGTAATTGTAATGCTGTTCTGTGTCCACTTAAATTTTCCTTGGTGTCAACCTCCCCATCTTCTTCCCCTGCTCTTGTGGTTTCACTGTGCCAGAGGCAGTACTATATACTGGGCTTCATTCTAGTCCTTGATGGCCAGGGCATCAATTTCCAATGAAACACAGACTTTTGTGAGATCTGTGTGAGCTCAAATGATTAGCTTTCTCCCTGGAGTGTTGATCATAGGTCCAAATGGATGTAGCCACTGGTAAGTTAGTCTTTTTTTCCTGCAGGACATCAAGTAAGGTCTATAAAGCATGGCTCTTCCTCAGAGTGATTTGTGAAATGTCTTGAAAGATGAGTACTGAGGACCCCACGTAGGTGAGGGAGGAGGATATTCATGCAATCTTCAGCAACTTTTCCTTAAGTCTGGACATTTGCCAGTAGGCACACCACTTTTTTAGGCAGCTCATCCTGCTTGGGCGGTGTTGTCAGTGTCCTGTGGACCCAGTCCATGGTTAGATCTTCAGTAGCTTCAGAGCCTAATAGTGAAGAGAAATATTTGGTGACTGTCGCCATAAGTCAGCAGAAACAGACTCAGGAAGCCCATTTAGGCATAGTTTGTTTTGGTGCCCACAGTTGCCCTGGTCTTCAACCAGATTATACAGTAATTTTATATGAGTTGTGAGAGATCCAGACCATGGGATATAGCAGTATTGAAGTCCACCATTGCTGCCTGGTTAGTTTCCAAGGTTTTGACACTGGTACGAACCCGCCTTAGGTCTTGTTTTGTGTCCTTCAGATCCAACATTAAAGGGTCAAGGGCCTCTGCCATATCTCCAATATAAAGGATCTAGAAACCGGTGGTTTCTCCTGTGTCTGTTGTTCATCCAGCTTGCTACCTCCATCTCCCTCTGCATCCTCCATATTATCAGAAGAGGTAATTTAGTTTTCCTTGCTACTCATGTTTAGCCAAAGGGACTCCTGTCTTTGTGATAAATCTGTTGATGTCTTCCTGGCCAGAAGCGGCTTTTTGAGGTCCAGGGATTTTCTTCAGCTTGTCTTTGGTAAGCGTGCCCATTTTCTATAATGCAAAAAAGGCTATTGTTGTCCAAACCAATTAGGCCTACAGTAAAGCTCAGTTAGACACGTGCATCTAGTTCCAAAGACACAGGTTTTTTGGTACATAGCACAGCTCCAAAGTGGTATAAAAAGTGGTATATCATTCTAATAGTATAAAACTCAATGACCCATTATGTTGCAAATAGAGATTTTTGTGGCACATAGCGTCACATCTTTCCTTCACCTCTTTATAAACCAACATCACAGATTTAGATAGATTACCTTTCATAATATATATTGATAAAAAAAAAACAAAAAATGGTACAGTAGTGCAAAATAAATCTGCCCCAATTTTTCCATATAATGCCAAAATACAGTGCCTAAATGATGTCACCTTGCACTGCCCATACTGTATAGCATTGCTTTGCAGTATCCAAATGATACCACTTTATAAATAATGTACATACCTAAATAATACACCATACTGTGCCAAAATAGTAAATAGTGGCTAAAAATGAACTATTGTATCTAAACATGTCAAACAAATGATACAGTATAAAGTGACCAAATGACACATCATAGTTTACTTTAAAGCGTAACTGCCGTTTCACTACCAAAAATGAAATTCCTAGCATATGTGATGCTGAAGGGCAGATATTCATGAAGCTGTATTTTTCAGTTAATTTTACATTTCTGATGTCTGTATTTAGCCCTTAGCAACCCTATTTCTCTGTGCCTCTATTTCAGCATCTTCCTAAGATGGTCTCTGCTGCTCTTCCTGTGGTGATTTTTGCCCTGTCCTTGAGGCCATCCTGTATTTCCCTCACTTCCCATAAGCCTTTGCTCTCCTCACATGAACTGGCAGGACCAATCAGAATGCAGATAACTTCCCCACTACTCCAGAGCACTGTGTATGCTCTCACATACAGCTAACCAGAGACAAGCCCTGCATTACATGAAATCAGTAAGAATTTGTTTTAGCCTCTTAATAGTCACTTATCCCTCATTATCTTCCACACTGACAAGGAGGGGGGGGGGTTGACTGCTCATATATCTGGTTTGGTACCAGCTAGAAATATGGGCTTTGCATTGTTTGAAAGCTGACATTCCAAGCCAAATGACATAAATCTGTTCAGTACAGGGGAAGATATCACTCATAGAAATCAGGATACTGTGAATGAAGCTGAAAATGAAAGTATAAGCAGATTTTACTCACAATTATTCCAGACTCGATTTCTAATAGTGATTTCTCCTCTGTTGCTTGGACTAGAGCTCTCTTTGGTCTGGATTGCCATCTTTCAAACAAGCCAAGTTTCATGTTTCTAGCTGGTACCATTCAGGAGATATCAGCCTATAAAGCAGCCCTCACCCCCTCGACTTTCTGCCTCAGCCCAGCTCCAGGCTCTCAGGGCTGAGCTCCTCCCCCCAGAGCTGATCCATCTTCTGTTATCAGATAGAGAAGATGACCTGCACATGGCAACACTCTGAGAAGAGAGCAGTTGAATAGGAAAGTAGCATGCATCTGTGGGGGTTATTAGCAGGTAAAACTGAAAATGATCACATTTGAAAGCACAAAAGCATTTATACAGCAGGGTGTACTATACCATTAGGGGATAAAAAAATGAAACAGCAGTTACACTTTAAATAATGCAGTATTCATTGTCTCTGACATGGAAGATGGAAAAGTGTGTGAGAAAATGGGTGGCATTCTGTGTCAGAGTATGTGGCCTAAGGGAGCAGTCTGTGATAAAGAGGGGGACATTGAGAGCAGAGTGTGCAAGAAACAGGGCAGTGAGGTCGGTACTATGTGTAAGAAAGGGCAGTATGGAGGAAATCCCTGTGTTAGAAAGAGAGTCATGGGGAGCAGTCTCTGTAACAGAGGGGCACATGGCACACGGTCTGTGAGAAAATGGAGGCATGCAGAGCAGTCTGTGTGAGGAAGAGGTGGTGCAAGAGAGAGCAAGGCGTGTGATCTGTATCTGGGCGGTAACGGCAGCAGTCTGGATAGGAGAGTAAGGAGTAAAGGCTGTATAATAGAGGGACACAATATGTGTGAGAAAGAAGGTGACATGTGGAGCAGTCTGTGTTAGAAAAAGGGCAAAATGGGGAAGCAGGCCAGGGGTCTAACCAGGACCTTCGATGCATTAGAACAAGTCTTATTGTCAATTAGAAAACACTTCACCTGGGAAGTACACAATTGTAGCTATGGGTCTTTCCCCTTTAAATGCTACAAACATTTCTGCATCATTCTTTAATGAATTGTAAGTATTATGTGCTATTTTTTGTAAATATGTTTAATTCAAAATTTTGCTACTTTTGGCTTCAGCGTCTTGCATGTATTCCAAGCTGCTGGTTGCCATACATAGTCAGTTTTGTAAGGTAGGCTCCCTGTTGGCTCATCTTCAGCCCTCACTCTATTTCCTCTCCTGAATGCTCATTTAATATAAATTCTGAATCAATCAAATGCTGATGTTCTACTCTCAGCCTTGACCACTGCTTTCTCTCTTCGGAAGCTCTGACAACAACCAGAGACACAGCGCAGAGGGATTACCAGCATAGTGAGAGCACATTGCAACCAAGTAGGACTTGCAGAGCACAGGACCACAGGCACATAAGGTAAACACACAGAAAGATGGGGGCATTGCACAATTCAAAGGAGCAAATACTACCACTTGGATTCATAGAGACCCAAAAGACTCTATTGCTTGAGGACCAATGCAGACCTAAAGTTAGCCCTGGACACAAATACACTCATATTTTCCTACTTCATAGTAGCTACAACTGGAAAATACTGAATTTGCAACCTTTTCAAGCCATACTGTCAAGCACTGTTTACCAAATATATTCACAAGTAATGCTTATGACTCCATCACACCGCAAAATTATTACACTGAAAACTCAGACTCAAACCACATAATAAATGCAGACCAGAGCCCTAAATAAGTAGTCTCCAAAAAAATTACAGACCTCAGAATAGACACAGACTCCAAATTAATTTCAGAATTCCTGGTCCTAAAGTACACACACAGACCCCTGATCCTAAAATAAATAGGTACCAAAATAAATACCAGACAATATAATAAATACAATCCCCAGACCTCAAAATATATATACAGACCACAATAATAGATATTGACCCCCAGAATAAAACCAAATCCTAGGCCAGATTCATAGAAAGTTAATACCCCCAATTAAAAATAGACCCCAGACAAGAATACAGGCACCAGACCAGACCCCAAAATATAGACCTCAAATAAATTCGAACCTCAGGCCAAACTCCAAAATAAATGCAAGGGAAAGGGGCGTGGCCTAGCGCTGGAAGGAGCTAGACGAATGTGGCACGAGCTCTGCTTCTGCTGTCTAATTAATGGCCGAATACCTTCTTTCACAGCCGACTTCACCATCACCACAGACACCCGACTGTCCCACGGAGTACCTGTTGAGCTATATTTGGGATCTGTGCCACCCGCGTGACCTTTTGAGCCTAGCGACATTGGATCGCATTCTGCAGCACCAGAGCCACCGGAAGCTGAAACCCGGCAGAGGAGAGCCGCTTACAAGGACACGAAGCAAGGTATCCAGAGGTAGACAGCTCGATTACACACACACCGAGAGCCGTCACCCCACCCTAGAGCCACTCACCGTCCCCCGGAGGAGTCTTTCCCGCGCTGCAGAGTTCGGCTCTCATTTTTTCTTGGACCGATTCACCAGGCAGTCTGTGTAGGCCTTCACTTGCAAGCAGGGTCCTAGGCACAATTTTTATGGAGCATCGATTAGTGTTGGCCGCCCTGATGTATACTTACTAAATACCGGAGGAGAGGCGCCACAAGAGTCTTTATTTCTAAGCTTCTCTCACTATACTGGGAATTCTGGGACTCGTCATTATTTTTCACCCCTGTGCTACGACATGGTCAAAGTGGGGAAACCCGACAAAATAGGGCACACAAACGTGAAAAAGACACAATCTGAAATGGGGAAATTTCTTCATAAAAAGTATCTCGACCTCACACCAGCTTCACAACCGACAGATATGAAAATGGCAGACGTTGCTGAATTGTCTGAGCATGATAGCTCTGAGTCTGAAGATGGCCGCTCAGCAGACCCCAACATCTCTACGTCAGCAGATCATCAAATCCGCTATAGCTCCAGTTCTCAAGGAACTTTCAGACATCAAGACAGATATCAGAGATTGGAAGTAGAGTCGAGCCCACTCTACCTGCCAGACTCATTTCAATAACCTTCTCTTCTATGTGGAGGATCAAGATAATAGAGGGAGGCGTAATAATCTGAGATTAAAGGGGTTCTCTGGGAATGAACAAAATAAAAATACTTAAATATTACTTTATAATAAATATATTCTCAAATACCTAATAGCTATAATGGCTCGTTTTGTCTAGGGAGCAATCATTAGGAGAAATAAAATGGCCGCTGTTCTATTAGTACACAGATAACCTGTCCTGATCACACAGGAGGACACGTTACTTCACAACACTGAGGTAAAGAGCTGCCTCATCCTCCTCTCTGCTCTGCTTGTCAGGGATTATGATCATAAATGCAGATGATAAGATCTTCAGCTGAATCTCTGTGGGAATGGAGTCCATGAGGAGACATGAAGTACAGAGAGGATGGACAGGACCGACTGTGGTAATGTGGGGCTGTGGTAATGGAGACTGCATACAAGTGCTGCTGCTCATTAGCCACACCTCACCCACCTCTCATGTCTCCTCATCTTCTCCATTTCCACAGAGATTCATCTGTATTCAGGATTATAATCCCTGACAAGCAGAGCAGAGAGAAGGATGAGACAGCTTCAGCGTTGTGAAGTAACTTGTCCTGCTGTGTGATTAGGACAGGTTCTGTGTGTACTAATAGGACGGCGGCCATTTTGTTTCTCCTAATCATTGCTCCCCAGACAAAACGAGCCATTATAACTAATTAAAGGTATTTGGGAAAACATTTATAATAAAGTAATATTTAAGTATTTTAATTTTCTGAATTCCTGGAGAACCCTTTTAAACGGAGTCCCAGAGTCAGGTTCTACATCATTTGTACTAGACCTCACAAGTAATTTACTGAGACCCTTGCTGTCAGCCACTATGCAAGATCATTTTGTTTTGGAGAGAGCCCACGGAGTGTTAAGACCGAAACCCAAAGATGGAGAACCTCCAAGGGACATAATCTGCAAGGTCCTCAACTCACATCATCTAGATACTATCTTAAAAGCTTCCAGAAATGGTACTGAACTTTCTTGTGAAGGTTCCCCTGTTCAGATCTTCCAAGACATCTCTCAAGTTACCCTGTCCAAGCGTCGCAAGCTAAAACCTTTTATTGAAATACTACGCAGTATGGACATTCCTTATAGATGGCTGTTCCTATTTGGAATCGCACTTACCTTACAAGTATCATACAAAGTGGTGCGTACACAGAGAGACCTTCTCTACATTTATGAGCTACTTGAACTGGATCCATCTCTTGCCCCTTCCCTGGAACCGATCTGCGATGTGGCTGGCCTACCAGACCTTCCTGTTCTGCAACCATGGAAGATGAAGAGATCCAGGAAAGGGATGACTGCGACTCCAGATTGAACTTCCAATACCTCATCTCTAAATACTTAGTATTTGTGCGCTGCTGAAAATGCCTAACTTGATTTTCTCTGCCATAGCTCTTTTCTCCTTCTCCCAGCTCTATCATAGCTGACCTGTCTTTTCATCATCTGATGGACTCGACTTATCCCCTCCCGTCCCATTCTCCTTTTTCCCTTCCCCCTCTCCCTCTTCCACTCACCATTTCCTCTTCCTTCACCATGATATGTAGGGTGCCTACATCTCTTTCTCTATATGTTGGTTGGGTTACAGCCTTAATTTCACCTGTACACTACTCACATTTTTGCTATATCTTAAATCTAGACATTAGATTCGGGACACGCTTTCTGGTGAGTTCCGAATTTGTTCTACTTCTGTAGCACTTGTTATACCATTGCAGAAGTTTTAATTGTTCTTTTGTTCCTTCTATTTATTTTCTTAGTCTTGGTGCATATCCAATGTCTGCTATAAATGTGGTGTCATAGAACTTGCGGGGGCTCAACTCACCTACCAAAAGATCTAGAGTTTTCCAAATGCTCCAATTGATTCATGCAGATGTTGCAATACACCAGGAAACTCGTTTCAAACGTGGTAAGCTTCCTGCTCTCAGCAAAACATGTTTTTCACAATGGTTTCACTCCTGTTTTCCCAATTCTAAAACATGGGGTGTCACCATTGCCATTTGGAAATCACTGCCCTTCACACTGATCTCTAGCTTAGTGGACCCTGGAGGCAGATTCCTATTCCTGAAGGAGTGGCTAACACGACAGTTACATGCAGAACTGTACACCCCTAATGTACAACAAGTCCCATGGCTAATAGACGTACTACACCGTTTGGACTCCTTTCAGGGGGGAATCTGTATCTTAGAAGGAGACTTTAATATCACCTTGACTCAATTATTAGGGGTACAGAGAGGGCAATCTGTCACAAAGACTGGGATCGTCGAACGGTGTGTTGTCTTCCTGGCGCTGAAGTTTGACACATCGCGGATCGGGTTGACAGATTACTGGGAGGGGCTGGAGAAGATCCAGCAGTCATGGTTCATATCGGAACCAATGACAAAGTTAGACGTAGGTGAAGCGTCCTTAAAAATTATTTTAGGGATTTAGGTCATAAGCTTAGGGCAAGGACCTCAAAGGTAGTGTTTTCCGAAATAATGCCTGTACCACAAGCCACACAAGAAAGGCAGCGGGAGATTAGGGAGGTAAACAATTGGCTCAAGAACTGGTGTAGAAAGGAGGGGTTTGGGTTCCTGGAGAACTGGGTCGACTTCTCTGTCGGCTACAGGCTCTATCGTAGGGATGGGCTGCACCTCAATGGCGAAGGGGCAGCTGTTTTGGAGGAGAAGATGGCTAGAAGGCAGGAAGAGTGTTTAAACTAGGGACTGGGGGGGAGGGTAACTACATTATAGGAGGGGAAGATAGTGCAGATAGAGACCTGGGGCAAGGTAATGGAACTGGGGTAGGAATGGAAGGAAGAACTAGAACAGTTCAGAAGGAAAGGTGTAGGGAAAAAAATATACATCAACCTCTTATTTGTATGTACACTAATGCCAGAAGCCTTGTATGAGGAGGACTATGACATAGTAGGAGTAACTGAGACATGGCTGCATGATAGCTATGACTGGGCAGTTAACGTACAGGGTTGCAGTCTGTTTAGAAAGGATCGCCAAAACCGGAGAGTCTGCCTTTATGTGGGGTCTGCCTTTATGTAAAGTCCTGTCTAAAGCCCACACTCCAGGAAGATATAAGTGAGGGACATGAAGATGTGGAGTCACTGTGGGTAGAAATACATGGAGCCAAAAACAATAATAAAATACTAATAGGAGTTTATTATAAACCACCTAATATACCAGAGTCCACAGAAAATCTACTTCTAAACGAAATAGACGAGGCGGCAAATCATAATGAGGTCATTATTATGGGGGACTTCAACTACCCAGATATAGACTGGGAAATTGAAACATGTATATCTCATAAAGGAAACAGGTTCTTGGCAATAACCAAAGACCAAAGTTCCCAACTGGTTCAGGACCCGACTAGAGGGATGGCCATACTGGACTTAGTATTAACCAATAGACCTGACAGAACATCAGATGTGCAGGTTGGGGGACACCTGGGAAATAGCGACCATAAAACAATAACCTTCCAATTGTTATTCAAAAAGGTGTTTCTTCAGGGAGGAACAAAAAACCAAACTTCAAAAAAGCAAAATTTAGCCAACTAAGAGAGGCCATAGGCCTAAGTAACTGGGACAAAGTCCTCAAAAATAAAAATACAGCCACAAAATGGGATATTTTTAAAAGCATCCTAATATCTAATTGTGAGAGGTACATACCTTATGGGAATAAAAGGTTAAGAAACAAGAAAAGGACTTCCAGTTCCGGCGCACGCATGTAAGGAGGGAGAGAGACAGCGCTCCGTGCCCGACAACCTTAACCTCGGGGATCCAACAAAAAACAGGGAACCAGAACCCCTGCTCTTATGCAAGACCCTAATCTGAGGGTCAGTGGATGGAGAAATTCCTGATTAGAAGCAGATCCCCACTACAGCGCCCGCTCCCCCCAAGAGAGGAAATACAGACACGAGGCAAGATGGCGGCAACTGCAAATAAAAAGCCACAGCTTTTAACAAGATCATCATCGCAACCACCACAAAGAGTATCAACATCGATAAATGGAGAGGTAGAGGCAGAAGAGGACAATTTATCACAAAACCCAGACCTCCAGATATCTTGTAAAACTATGGCCATAGAGGTAGCAAAATTACTAGCGCCGGACATAAAAGCCACCCTTGAAGCGACAGTATCGTCAGCACTTCAAAGTCTATAGAAAGAAGTGTCCCAACATACTACGCAGCTGTCAGACCTGGAACAGAGGATAGGACTGATAGATGAGGAGTTAGAGAAAGCGCAGACCCAGGTACGAGAAGTGCTGAGATCCAACCAAACTCTAAAAGACAAGGTGGAAGACCTTGAAAATCGCTCTAGAAGGAGCAACTTAAGAATAATAGGACTACCTGAATCCATTCCACCGAGCCAACTAGCACAGATCTGCGCAGTTGAGATCCTGCAGGCACTAGGATTACAAGGTTCATTTACAATTGAACGAGCCCACCATCTAGGTCCTCCAAGAGAAGGTCGACAAGAGGCAGAAATCACAAGGCCAAGGCCAGCCATAGCGAAATATCTATATTACTCTGATAAAGAGGCCATCATAGTCAAGTACAGACGCAGGACTCAGCCACTGATGGTGAGAGGACAGAAAATATTACTGTTTAGCGACTATTCAGCAGAGGATGCGAAGAAACGAACAGCGCTTTCCACTATCTGTTCCTGGCTCCGTAAAAAGACCAAATTCGCATTAATATATTCAGTGATTTTAAGAGTTTTCCAGCCTGATGGATGTACTTACCTCACCCCAAAAGAAGCTGCGGAGGCGATGGAAGCGGATTGTGATCTCCCCCCAGGCCAAGTGAGTCCACAGCGGCGCAGCGGCCTTTCACCGCGTGGAGGACGGGGACTTGAGAAATCGATCAACAGGACCCGTGGTATCCAGAAACCTGGAAGACAACTGGAGGATTTTTCTGATCCTGGACAGATCTGGGACTGAACTGATCAGTACTATCGACGGAGACACGTGAGAAAAGATGATAGCTTTACTTAACTAAGTGGCGGAAGTTGCAGGAGGGAGAGCACTTTCTAAAATAAGGGGAATGTGGGTTGGAGTTTGAAAAACTAGACAGAAAAGGTGAAGGGGGACACAAAGTAGATATGAGGTTGCATTACTTTAGTGAGGACGGGGACAACGACCGAACTCAGGACTGCGTGAAAAAAGTGAAGTCAAAAAACAGTTTTTTGTTGTTTGTGATACCTGTTTTTACATTATGGGTTTCTGTTACACCTTTCAAAGTTGAGGGAACAGGGTTATTTAAAGGGAACCTGTCATCTCCAAAACACCCCGTGAACTAAAGTAAGCGGTATATAGTGTAAGTGACGTTGAGTCCGGTTTTGTAATTTTTATCTTCATACTCACTTCCATTCTGATGTTGTGCTCCCACAAACCTGCAGTAAAATGCACTCACTGGACTCCGGTGCTCACTCACATAATGGAGACAACTCAAAGAAGAGTCCAGTGAGTGCATTTTACTGCAGGTTTGTGGGAGCACAGCGTCGGAATGGAAGTGAGTATGAAGATAAAACTTTCATATTCGGATTCAGCATCACTTACACTATACAACACTTACTCTAGTTCAGGGGGTGTTTCGGAGATGACAGGTTTCCTTTAAAGAAGACCTTTCACCTCTCCTGACATGTCTGTTTTAATAACTACTTGCATTCCCCATGTAATAACAATTCTGGAGCATCTATTCTTATGGCTCTATGTAGTGCCATTCCTTTATTATTTCAACTAAAAGTTATGAATGAATTGCTAGCAGTCTACAGTAAGGGTACAGAGGGGAGGTAACCAGTTGAGGGTGTGTACCTGCACAGTCTCACTCCATCCAATCAGTGATGCCATTTTCAGACTAAGCAGATACACCCCCCCCAATCTGGTTACCTCCCCTCTGTACCCTTACTGCAGACTGCTAGCAATTCATTCATAACTTCTAGTAGAAATAATAAAGGAATGGCAGGATATACAGCCATAAGAATAGATGTTCCAGAATTGTTATTACATGAGGAATGCATGTAGCTATTAAAAAAGGCATGTCAGGAGTGGTGACAGGTCCTCTTTAAGGGGGGTTAAGCTCCATGTTGAAACCATTATACACCATACTGAGGACAGGAGGAGAGTGTTGTTTTCTCCAGATGCGTCTCCTGAGGAATCGCTCAATACAGAAATAACATGAAAATAGTGACATGGAACGTAAAGGGGCTATGGTCACCACATAAGTGAATAATGGTGCTTAGACATCTAAAAAGTTAAATGTAGACATAGCGTTGCTGCAGGAGACGCATCTGGAGGAAAGGGATTTCTGGAGGATGCGTCGTATGTGAGTCGGCCAGGTTTTAGGATCATCCATGGGAAGGAAAGCAGGGGTAATCATGCTTTTACATAAAAGGTTGAACCTAGAAGTGAGACCAATAGAAACGGATGAGGAAGGGAGGATGCAAAAAGTAGAAATAGGAACAGGGAGAGGATTGATTATAATCTACAATGTATATGCTCCAAATTCAGCTCAAACCCCATTTTATAAATGTCTGGAATCAAAAGTCCTACAAGATGGTAGAAAACAAATTATAGTAGCGGGAGATTTCAATAGGACACATAATAATCAAGAAAATAGGAAATACAATAGACCCAAAACCAAACACTTCAACAATTTGACAATTTGTTTCTGGAACATATGAGACTGATACCTGGAGATACCTACATCCTATAGACAGAGAATTTACTCACTATTCTTTTGCCCAGCTATCATGGTCGAGAATAGATTACCAGTTTGTAACCCTGGAATTACTACCAAAAGTCATGCAATCAGAGATAACAGATCTCCTGATGTCACATCTCCAGTGTTAATAGAGGTAGCAGATTACATCCCTAGAGGAAGAGATTACATTTGGCGACTACCGAGGTATATGGCCACTGACGAAGAATTCATCAAGTATTTAAAAGGTTGGTGGTGGGAATATGCACAATATAATGCCGATTATGAAAGGAACCCAGAACTCTTTTGGGAAACTGCGAAAGCAGTAATAAGAGGGAAAATAATAGGACATGTAGCCACACGAAAAAAAGAGATAACAAAAAAATATGAGGCAGCCACAGCTAAAGTGAGGGAAGCCTATGCAACTTTCCAAAATGACCCCAGTGAACTGAACAAGGTATATTGGGTTACGGCTAAACAGAACTATGACTACTATGCTGAATGCAGAGAAAGACTTTATGCAGATCAGAGATCAGCAGATTTATTTAAATATGGAAACAAAGCTGGGAAAATGTCACATTTGGCTAAACCCCGTTCACAAATGTCACAGTCATACTCCTTAAAAGATGAAACTGGGAAAATAACACAAGATCCAAAACAAATAGTGGAAATCTTCAAATCATATTTTGATACTTTATATACACAAGACCATTACGATGAGAATAGAGCGAGAGAATTTTTAAATTCCATAAAACTACCATGTATGTAAGCTACATCATTAGCAATGTTAAATGCGCCTATAACCCAAGAAGAATTAAAAAACACCATTGCCTCCCTTCATAATGGCAAGGCACCGGGACCGGATGGTTATCTAGCAGAGTTTTACAAGGGTATAAAATGGAAATAGCACCCACCTTGACAAATCTCTTTAACTCTATTATGAAGGGGGATAGTACATTGCCTTGGGGGAAAATAGCTTATATCAAAGTACTGCCTAAACAAGGGAAGGGTCTGACGCATCCAGGGTCCTAAAGACCAATATCATTAATAAATCGAGACCAAAAGTTACTGTCAAAACTTCTAGCAGACAGGTTGGCTGTACCGGAATTAATAGGAGAGCACCAGGTGGGCTTTATAAAAGGCCAATCTGCAGTGACTAACATTAGAAAAGTAATGATGGCATTAGATGGAGCAAGGAAAATAGTGAAGGATTACACTCCAGCACTCCTAACTGTCAACGCCAAAAAGGCTTTCGACAATGTAAGCTGGAAGTTTTAGATAAAATGGAAATAAAGGGACCTTTTCAGGCTTTTATGGCATCTCTATATGAAAATCCTCAAGCGAGAGTAAACCTAACAAGATTTTTATCAGGAACAATGGACTTAAGAAAAGGTTCGAGACAGGGGTGTCCCCTGTCCCCTCTTCTGTTCAATATAGTACTGGAACCATTGGCCCAATTGTTATTACAAACAGAGGGGATAGGAGTGGGTAGCCAGGAAATAAAACTCATGTTTTGCTGATGATTTACTTATCTTTTTAAAAAACCCACATAGCCATCTACAACAGACTTTAGATATCCTATTACATTATGGATCAGTAACTGGATACAAAATAAATGTTAGTAAAAGTCAACTCGTAATACTACATAGGGACGGGTCTAGGGCCCTCTCAAATCATCAAGTAGAAATAGCACGTGACTACATTACATATTTAGGAATTAAAATTGAACGTGAATCGTCGACTATATACAAACTAAACTAGCCCCTGCTAATCCAAAAAATAGGACAGGAACTAGAGAAATGGATGAACCTACCGTTATCATTATGTGGAAAAGCCCATCTAATAAAAATGGCCAGTTTTTCGAGATTATTATACCCTATGCAAACAATCTCATTACTGTTGAAACATGTAGATGTAATGAAGATACAAGCGACATTCTCAGCCTTTTTATGGAGAAAAACATAGCATATAAAAAACAATGCATGCTGAAATAGGAAGGGGGACTTCAACTACCAAATGTCAGGAACTATAATCTGGCAGCTCTATTCAGACACGTTAGGGACTGGATATGGGATACTTCTCATTTCTCAGCCATCTCTTTGGAAAAATAATTAGTACACCCATGGAGCCTACCAGCATTAATACACACCAGATTACGTGACATACCGGGGGGTCATAAAAACTCAATTTTATTGAGGGACACAATTATAGCGTGGAAAACACTCAGAAAAATATATAAACTACCAATTTGTTTGTCCCCTAACATGCCACTTTGGTCTCTCCCAGCCTTCCCACAAGGTCAGCAAAATAAAATGTACCAAGAATGGAAAGATAAGGGAATAAAGACATGTAGGATCTATTAACTAAAACAGGGACCCAGGTCATGTCCTGGAAGGAATTCTAAGACAAATTCCAATTGGCAACGTCGCATTATCTCCCATACCAACAGATGAAGTCATACTGTATATCACAATCTAAAGAGCTAGGAGACCAAGACAGAATGATTTGGTTTGCAGCACTGTTGGGTTCCCAAAATCAAAATATTCCACTCTCCGAACTATATAGAAGGATTCAAGATACGTGCTCTTTAGGGGTTGTAAAAACACTTTTGTTAAATGGGAAAAGAATTGAAAGATAAAGACTTAGCAAAAAAAATAAGGGATGGTATGGATCTGGTGTGACATTCTATACCTAATGAACAATGGCAAGAAACCGAACTAAAAATCATACATAAGGGAACATATGCCTTTGACCTTTCATATAGGGATGCACCAGCACACTACTTAAGAAAATGCCCCAAATGCAACTTGCCAAAAGCAGGACTACTACATGGATTATTCACTTGCCCAGATTTACATTCATTATGGACTCAAACATTAAGATATATAGAAACTAAATGGGGTACAGTGATCCCTCAAAAACCACAACAATGTATTTTTCCTAATATACTAAGAGATGCAGAAGCAGAAACATCCTCCATAGTGACAGAAAGGGGAATACATGTGTTGCTCATGGTGGTTAAAAAATGCATACTAAGACATTGGTTACAACCAGAGATCCCCTTATGGGAAGAGATAATCGGGACAATGAAACGGTTACTGTACATGGAAAGACTCAATACAGAACGTGACAAAGAAAAAACGGTAGACAAATATATGAAAAAATTTAGAAAGTTTATTGAAACATCTCTGACAAAGACAGAAATAGAGGAATTGATAGCCCCATTCAAAAATACACAATGGTTCTTGGAAGCCCAAATGAGTGAAAGTTTAGGCAAACTAGACGTATAGACAGATAGGAGGAAAGACACTATAGTGTACAGTTTGAAAATGAACGTGGAATGGAAATCAACATGGAGCAATAGGTTGTGTTATGTTATGTTGGGGTAAATGGGAGGGAAAGGTTTGGGGAAACAAAAAATAAAAAACTGATCTAGTGATGGTGATTGCTGTACTGAAGTATTGTTGTATAACATTTTGTTTGTTCTGACATATTGTAAAACCGAGATATGATTTCTTCTCACTGGATCAAAATAAAAATGATATTTAAAAAAAAAGAAACAAGAAAAAAACATGTGGATAAATAGAACTGTAAAGAAAGCAATAAATGACAAAAAGAAAGCATTTAAATCACTAAAACAGGAGAGGAGTGAGGAAGCATTGAAAAACTATAAGGAAAAAAATAGAATATGTAAAAGACAAATAAAAGCAGCCAAACTAGATTCCGAGAGATTAATCACCAAAGAGAGTAAAACGAACCCTAAAATGTTCTTCAATTATATAGATCGTAAAAAGTATAATTATAATCGTTGATCCAGGGAGTTATCCTGATTGCCTGATTGGAGTAAATTTCCCATTAAAAGTGCCCTGTCTGACCCAAGAAGAAGTACAGCGACGTCTTAAAAAGATTAAAATAGACAAATCGCCAGGACCGGATGGCATACACCCCCCGTATCCTAAGAGAATGAAGTAATGTCATAGCCAGACCCTTAATTCTGATATTTAAGGACTCTATACTGACAGGGGGTGTTCCACAGGATTGGCGCATAGCAAATGTGGTGCCAATATTCAAAAAGGGTCCAAAACCAGAGCCCGGAAACTATAGGCCGGTAAGTTTAACATCTGTCGTGGGTAAACTGTTTGAAGGTTTTCTAAGAGATGCTATCTTGGAGTACCTCAATGAAAATAAGCAAATAACTCCATATCAGCATGGCTTCATGAAGGATTGGTCGTGTCAAACCAATTTAATCAGTTTCTATGAGGAGGTAAGTTCTAGACTTGACTGTGGTGAATCAATGGATGTCGTATATCTGGACTTCTCCAAAGCATTTGACACTGTACCGCATAAAAGGTTAATATATAAAATGAGAATGCGTGGCCTGGGAGAGAATGTCTGTATGTGGGTAAGTAACTGGCTCAGTGATAGAAAACAGAGGGGTTGGTTATTAACGGCACATACTCAGATTGGGTCACTGTCACTAGTGGGGTACCACAGGGGTCAGTATTGGGCCCTATTCTCTTCAATTAATGATCTTGTAGAAGGCTTGCACAGTAAAATATCAATTTTTGCAGATGACACTAAACTGTGTAAAGTAATTAACACAGAAGAGGACAGCACACTGCTACAGATGGATCTGAATAGATTGGAGGCTTGGGCAGAGAAGTGGCAGATGAGGTTTAACACTGACAAATGTAAGGTTATGGACAGGAATAATGCAAGTCGCCAGTACATACTAAATGGTAAAACACTGGGTAACACTGACATAAAAGGACCTAGGCCACCAGAGTCAGGGGCAGGACCAGCAGAACGGGTGCAATGACTGCCGGTCCTGACATACAAATTACTAGTCAGACCACACATGGAGTACTTTGTACAGTTCTGGGCTCCTGTGAACAAGGCAGACATAGCAGAGCTGGAGAGGGTTCAGAGGAGGGCAACTAAAGTAATAACTGGAATGGTTGGACTATAGTACCCAGAAAGATTATCAACATTAGGGTTATTTACTTTAGAAAAAAGTAGTCTGCTGATTGCCTGTGGGTGTGGTTAATTAATCTCAGGTGTATAAAAGTATCAGTTGGACTCAGACTGAGCCTTGCTCTTGACTGAGTCTGCTCCTGAGACAAGTGACTGAGCTAAGTGACCTGTAGAGTTATAAGAGTTGTAAAGAAGTTGTAAAAAGTTTGCAGTAAGTACTTTATTCTTGTTAATTGATTGCTGTTTTGTAACTGGGATGGATAGCAAGATTGAAAGTTTTCAACAGTGCACAGTCTGCAACATGTATGAACAACAGGAGCAGCAGTTCCTGCGTGAATACCGCTGTGGTAGATGTGAGCATGTTGCCAATCTGGAGGCTCGCATTAGAGATCTGGAGAAGCATATTGCAACACTGAGGGAAACAAGAGATCTTGAGAGGGGCCTGCTTCTCACAGAACAGGCAGTTATGGGGTCTGTTATGGAGGGTGGAGAGAAAAATCAGGAGGCCCATGTAAGGAGTTGGGTTAACCCGAATAGAGGGAGTGGCAAGGGGTCTAGGAAAAGGAAGGCCAGTCCTGCTTCTGTGCACCCAAGCAAAATTGCCAAGTTAGGTGATGATGCAAGGGTGTCAGTCTCAGAAATGCAACCCTAGTGGATACTGGTCTCCCTAACAGCCGGGGGAACAGTCCATCTAGTAGTGGGGGGGATGGTAAAGCAGGCAGGCCGAGACAGCTAGTAGTGGTAGGGGATTCCATAATCAGGAAGACGGATAGAATAATTTGTCGCCAAGACCGCCTCAACCGAATGGTTTGCTGTCTCCCTGGTGCCAGGGTTCGGCATGTGGTCGAACAGGTGGACAAATTACTGGGAGGGGCTGGGGATGACCCAGCTGTCGTGGTCCATGTGGGAACCAACGACAGAATAAATGGTAGGTGGAGGTCTGTTAAGAATACTTATAGAGAACTAGGAGCCAAGCTGAAGGGATGGACCTCCAAGGTTGTATTCTCAGGAATACTGCCTGTGCCATGCGCATCGCAGGACAGACAGCGGGAGCTGAGGGAGTTGAATGCATGGCTCAAGTCTTGGTGTAAGGGAGAAGGGTTCGGGTTCTTAGAGCACTGGGCTGATTTTTCATTGGGGTACAAATTGTATTCTGCGGATAAATTGCACCTTAATGGAAAAGGGACTGATGTGCTGGGGGAGAGAATCCTAGATGGGGTGGCTGAGTTTTTAAACTAGGGATGTGGGGGGGAGACAAGCAGAAAATAAAGCAAAGCATGCAGTGGTAGATAGGTTAGAGAGTGGTCAGAACAGAGTGGTGGGTGGAGAAGTGGACCACGGGGGGAGGATAGCAGCAGTGGATAAGGAGATCCATGTGTTACAAATCAGCAGAAAAAACATGTCTAGTCAGAAAACATCAATAAATTACATTTCTAAACCTAAATGTACAAAAACACTGTCAGGATTCGGGGGCACTGCGGCCCTCCAGCGGATGTTGGGTGGGTGCGGGCGTTCCCGTGTCCTGATGCTATGTGGCGCTCATCCCGAGTGCAAGCCAGAAAATCCTCTTGTAACACTTAGGTTCCTATAGGGTTAAAGGTTTGGCTAGTTTTGCTAGTTTTACTGGCAGGCGTCTCTGCCAGTAATTTTGGTCCATTCTAGGGTGTGGCTGGGATCCCTGCTCCTATCACGCCTTGGGGCTGGGACTCTAGCCAGTATTTAGTTTCACACTCGCCATTCATCTGTGCCTGCTATAGAGCCTTGTGCCTTAGCTAGCTACTCTGTGTTTATCCGGTATTCCAGTGACTCTGTACCTTTTTCCCTGGTTTCTGTTACTGTTATCTACCTTTTGTGTTATTCTCTGTTTATTCCTTGCTTGGTTCCGTTACTTTTTACCCCTTCAGTTCCTGACCTGTATAGGGTAGTTCCTGCTTGTGTTTTGTTTTGGTTGTTTGTCTCGTGTTCCACTTTCTTCAGTGTAATCGCAGTCTTCGGTTGGGGCCGGCCTGTTAAGGAGCCGGGTTCCCCAAAAGGCAGGGACAGTGGTTTGGGAGGAGTGTCAGGGCCTCACTTTGTCTGTGTCATTTGTATCCCCCTGACCCACTCCTCACAAACACATGGCAATTTAAAGTGTATGTTCACAAATGCCAGAAGTCTAGCAGGCAAAATGGCTGAGCTTGAGTCATGGTACTGGAGGAGGAAATTGATACAGTTGGAGTTGCTGAGACATGGCTGAACTCTTCACATGACTGGGCTGTCAATCTCCAGGGTTATACTCTGTTTCAGAGGGATAGGGAGAATAGGAAAGGAGGAGGAGTATGTCTGTATGTCAGAAGTAGTATAAAAGCGAGTATGAAGGAGACAATAGTGGGTGATGATTGTGTGAATGCAGAATCCGTGTGGGTGGAATTACAAGGGGAGGCTAACAATGAAATAATTATTTTTGGTGTAATTTATAGACCCCCAAACATCACTGAGGAGATAGAGGATCAGCTACATAGACAAATAGAGCGGGCTGCCCAGGCAGGTACAGTAGTGATAATGGGAGATTTTAACTTCCCTGGTATTGATTGGGGTCATGGATCGGCTTCAACTGCAAAGGAGATAAATTTTCTTAACTTATTCAGGATAATTTTCTGGGCCAGTTTGTAGAAGAACCAACAAGAAGTGATGCACTGTTGGATCTGGTTATATCTAACAATGCAGAGATAGTTGAGGAGGTAATTGTTCGGGAAAACCTTGGTAATAGTGACCACAATATAGTTACTTTTATCCTAAAGTGTAGAAAGCATAAACATGCTGGGAGATCAAAAACATTTCATTTTAAAAAGGCCAATTTCCCAGGGTTATGGGCCGCACTCCAGGACATAGACTGGGAGCAGCTGTTGTCAAGTAGTGACACAGATGATAAAATTAAACCCTGCGTGGCTTATTGCGGATGTTAAAAGGGCAATACATGAAAAAACAAAGGGCATTTAAAATATACAAATCAGAGGGGTCTGCCATAGCCTTTAATAACTACAAAAGGGTTAATAAAGATTGTAAAAGGACTATAAAAGCAGCAAAAGTTCAAAATGAAAGGCTGGTGGCCAGGGATAGCAAAACCAATCCCAAAAAATTCTTCAAATATATAAATGCAAAAAAACCTAGGTCAGAGCATGTAGGACCCCTGAATAATAGTGATGGGGAATTGATTACTGAATAAGGCTCCAGGACCGGATGGGTTACACCCAAGAGTTCTTAAGGAACTTAGTTCAGTAATTTCTTTGCCCTTGTATATAATATTCAAAGATTCTCTGGTGACTGGCATAGTGCCGAGGGACTGGCGTAAAGCAAATGTGGTGCCCATCTTCAAGAAGGGCTCTAGGTCATCCCCGGGGAATTACAGACCGGTGAGCTTAACGTCCATTGTGGGGAAACTTTTTGAGGGTCTAATAAGGGACTATATACAGGAATATGTTTTGGATAATAGTATTATAAGTGATAACCAGCATGGTTTTACTAAGGACAGAAGCTGTCAGAATAACCTGATTGGTTTTTATGAAGAAGTGAGTAGAAGTCTGAATAGAGGGGCGGCTGTGGATATTGTGTATTTGGACTTTGCAAAAGCGTTTGACACGGTCCCTCATAGACGTCTGACGGGTAAATTAAGGTCGGTTGGATTAGAAAATCTACTCTGTAACTGGATTGAGAACTGGCTGAAGGAGCGTACTCAGCAAGTGGTGGTGAATGATTCCTACTCTGAATGGTCCCCAGTTATAAGTGGTGTACCCCAAGGTTCAGTTCTGGGTCCACTTTTATTTAATTTATTTATTAATGATATAGAGGGAGGAATTAACAGCACTGTTTCAATTTTTGCAGATGACACTAAGCTTTGTAGTAGAGTCCAGTCTATGGAAGATGTGCAGAAGTTACAAGCTGACTTGGACACACTGAGTGTTTGGGCATCCTCTTGGCAGATGAGGTTCAATGTGGATAAATGTAAAGTTATGCATCTGGGTACTAACAACTTGCATGCCTCCTATGTCCTAGGGGGAGTAACACTGGGAGAGTCACTTGTAGAGAAGGATCTGGGTGTCCTTGTAGACCATAGACTGCAGAATAGCATGCAATGTCAATCGGCTGCTTCTAAGGCTAGCAGGATATTGTCATGTATTGAAAGAGGCATGGACTCACGGGACAGGGATGTCATATTACCACTGTATAAAGCATTAGTACGGCCTCATCTGGAATATGCTGTTCAGTTCTGGGCTCCGGTTTATAGGAAGGATGTCCTGGAGCTGGAAAGGGTGCAGAGACGTGCAACTAAACTGATAAGGGGCATAGAGCATCTTAGCTATGAAGAAAGATTGAAGAAGTTAAACTTGTTTAGTCTTGAGAAGAGACGTATAAGGGGGAACATGATCAACCTGTATAAGTATGTAAATGGCCCATACAAAAAATATGGTGAAAAACTGTTCCAGGTAAAATCCCCTCAAAAGACAAGGGGCACTGCCTCCGCCTGGAGAAGCAAAGGTTCAGACTCCAGTGGCGACAAGCCTTCTTTACTATAAGAACTGTGAATCTGTGGAACAGTCTACCGCAGGAGCTGGTCACAGCAAAGACAGCTGTGGGCTTCAAAACAGGCTTGGATAAATTCTTAGAGAAAAAGAATGTCACCACATATTAAGAAATGTAGAGTCATGTCTTAAGGTTACCCGTCCCCCTCCCCTTCATCATTCCTACCCCCTCCCTTGGGTGAACTTGATGGACATGTGTCTTTCTTCAACCGTATTAACTATGTAACTATGTAATTATGGAAAAGGCGGTTTGTACACAAACATAGAAGAGGATTCTTTACGGTAAGAACAGTAAGACTATGGAACTCTCTCCCTGAAGATGTGGTGATGGTAAGTTCACTAAAAGAGTTCAAGAGGGGCCTGGATGTATTTCTGGAGGGTAACAATATTACAGGTTATAGTTATGGGTCGTAACTATAGAGATGGGTCGTTGATCCAGGGAGTTATTCTGATTGCCTGATTGGCGTTGGGAAGGAATTTTTTCCCCTAAAGTGGGCAAAATTGGCTTCTACCTCACAGGTGTTTTTTGCCTTCCTCTGGATCAACTTGTAGGATAACAGGCTGAACTGGATGGACAGATGTCTTTTTTCGGCCTTATAAACTATGTTACTATGTTACAATGTTACCTTGGATCCATTGCTCGACTCCTCCTATCCTTCTCATCATGTATCCTATAGGAAACTCAGAGCACTAAAACTGGCCTTATCTTCTGCAAGAATGACACTTGGTGACTATCCAATCCCTTCGAAAAAGATTACACCTACTATTCAGACGCTCATAAGTCTTACCAGAGAATTGATTACATCTTTCTCTCCTCCCCTGACCTAATGAATATCGCTAAAGCACTAGTTCACAATATCACAATCTCTGATCATGCTCCAATCACACTCGCCCTGACAATTAGATCACTTCCAGCCCACTCCTACACGTGGAGACTTAATGAAACATTCTTACATGATCCCTCCAATAAATCACGTATTTCCTCCTCAATAGATCGATACTTCACTCAAAATTTGACTCCCGAGGTCCCCTTGCCTACAATTTGGGAAGCCCATAAATCAGTGATCAGAGGAGAGTTAATATCAATAGGCTCCTATGTCAAAAAGAGTAAAGGGAAAGAGATTGATCTTACAAAAAAAAGCTAAAAAGCACTGAAACCCTGGAGAGAGCACACAAGAAAACTATGGCGGTGGCAACTAAGGCAGAGTTAACTGTCAAAGGGAAAAACTCATGAACTTACTGAATCTGAAAGCCTCTAAGGCATACCTCTATGCTACACATGCTATGTACATACATGGTAACAAAGGCTCTAAACTAATGGCCATCCTAGCTAAAAAGGCTCGTGACCAGGCTTTTATCAAATCCATCAAATCTCCATCTGGACAGTTAACTTCAGACACGAAATCCATATCTGACCAATTTAGAGTCTTTTATGAATCCCTATGTAATTTGAGATTAGGCGAATCAGAAGACGACCTAAGACTAAGGCTACTTTCACACTAGCGGCAGCCCGGATCCGGCAGGTGAAGGGTGCCACTGGATCCGGACTGCCGCAAGGACATGTGTGGGGCCGGAACTGCGCTCCGGACCCACACATGTCACACAGTGTCACACACACACATACACAAACACAGTACACACAGACAAACACACAAACATACACAGACACACATACAAACACATACTTACATTCCCCTGGCAGGCCGAAGTTCTCCACAGAAAGGAGGGCGCGCAGGTATGACGATTTCCCACAGCACCCTCTACCAGTCCAAAACACAATGGTCAGGATCCGTCCAAAACGCAGACTTTATAAACGGATCCTGCTCCATAGAGATGACTTGATCTTGTAACAGGATCCGTTTCTCTGCGTTTTGGAAGCACAGACAAAAATGCTACAACCCTAAGATGTGTCTCAGCATGCTCATGCAATGTGCGTTCACAATACAGCAGTTACCTCAGAGCGCGTTTGAACAAGAGCAACCTGACCACCACTACCACATGGCCGCGGTGGCCGTAACTAGGGGCAACGGCCTGACTGATGTGTGTGGGACAATGGATATACAAATCCAATTCTAAATGGTACATTTTATATAAATACATTCTATTAGTAATAATATTGGTATGGCTATATCTGACTATACAAACTACATTTGTGAGATGGGAATACCCCTTTAACGATTGCATATTATAAGACTTTTCAGGAGCAGCTCTTACCACATATGCTTTCCGTTTTCAATTCCTTGCAGACTGGCACTGCCTCCCCCCCCCCCCCAGACATTGGAAGCTCATGTCACAGTATTGCACAAAGAAGGCAAAGACCCAGCGCTATGTAACAGCTACCGTCCAATCTCCTTACTTAATGTGGACGTGAAGCTATATGCTAAGGCTTTGGCAAACCGCCTTAATAGGCTTCTCCCTACTTTGGTCAACCCAGAGCAGGTGGGATTTGTGAAATTAGGGAAGGAAAGGACAATACCCTACGAGTCCTACACATGATCCGGCTTGCTAGATTTAAAAAAGCCTTCTAATGGCACAAGACAAGGCTGTTCGTTGTCACCCCTCCTATTTGTTCTCACCATGGAGACCCTCATTCAGGCCATTAGACAACATCCTGAGATCTGGGGTTTCCGGGTGGGTGGAACAGAACATTATACAGCAGCATATGCCAACTATTTATTAATCAGCACCTCCAACCCTGAAACCTCTTTTCCTGCTTTATCTAGCCTTTTTGATCAATTCCATTCCCTTTCCAACTTCAAGATAAACCTGTCTAAATCGGTGGCCCTGAACATCTCTTGCTCTCCCTCTGTGACCGCCTAAACAACAAACTGTACTCCCTTCCCATGGTCTGCCTCATCAATCAAGTATCTAGGCTTACATATATCACCTTCCCCAGACTCCATGATTCTCACTAAATTATACCCCTCTTCTGAAATCGATAGAGAATACCTTGAGCTCCTGGAAAATTCCATATATATCCTGGGTAGGCAGGTCTAACCTGCTTAAAATGATTGTGACCCCTAAAATACTCTATCTGATGCAGACTCTGCCTTTACATCTTCCGCCGTCCTTTCACTCCGCACAATGTTTTTAAGATATATATGGGGATCTTCCCATTATAGGCTGGCATATACCACCTTGGTGAAACGGAAGAATTAAGGAGGAATAGGATTTCAGATATCGCGTCGATGTACAGTACAGACCAAAAGTTTGGACACACCTTCTCATTCAAAGAGTTTTCTGTATTTTCATGACTATGAAAATTGTAGATTCACACTGAAGGCATCAAAACTATGAATTAACACATGTGGAATTATATACTTAACAAAAAAGTGTGAAACAACTGAAAATATGTCTTATAGTCTACATTCTTCAAAGTAGCCACCTTTTGCTTTGATTACTGCTATGCAGACTCTTGGCATTCTTTTGATGAGCTTCAAGAGGTAGTCACCTGAAATGGTATTCCAACAGTCTTGAAGGAGTTCCCAGAGATGCTTAGCACTTATTGGCCCTTTTGCCTTCACTCTGCGGTCCAGCTCACCCCAAACCATCTCGATTGGGTTCAGGTCTGGTGACTGTGGAGGCCAGGTCATCTGGCGTAGCACCCCATCACTCTCCTTCTTGGTCAAATAGCCTTTACACAGCCTGGAGGTGTGTTTGGGGTCATTGTCCTGTTGATAAATAAATGATGGTCCAACTAAACGCAAACCGGATGGAATAGCATGCCACTGCAAGATGCTATGGTAGCCATGCTGGTTCAGTATGCCTTATTAATATGTATGGGTATACAGTACAGAACAAAAGTTTGGACACACCTTCTCATTCAAAGACTTTTCTGTATTTTCATGACTATGAAAATTGTAGATTCACACTGAAGGCATCAAAACTATGAATTAACACATGTGGAATTATATACTTAACAAAAAAGTGTGAAACAACTGAAACTATGTTTTATATTCTAGGTTCTTCAAAGTAGCCACCTTTTGCTTTGATTACTGCTTTACAGACTCTTGGCATTCTCTTGATGAGCTTCAAGAGGTAGTCACCTGAAATAGTTTTCACTTCACAGGTGTGCCTTTCATAGTCCTACTGAATAGACTGTTAGAATTTGTATTATGGCAAGAAAAAGGCAGCTAAGTAAAGAAAAACGAGTGACCATCATTACTTTAAGAAATGAAGGTCAGTCAGTCCGAAAAATTGGGTAAACTTTGAAAGTGTCCCCAAGTGCAGTAGCCACCTTTTGCTTTGATTACTGCTTTGCACGCTCTTGGCATTCTCTTGATGAGCTTCAAGAGGTAGTCACCTGAAATGGTTTTCACTTCAAAGGTGTGCCCTGTCAGGTTTAATAAGTGGGATTTCTTGCCTTATAAATGAGGTTGGGACCATGAGTTGTGTTGGGCAGAAGTCAGGTGGATACACAGCTGATAGTCCTACTGAATAGACTGTTAGAATTTGTACTATGGCAAGAAAAAAGCAGCTAAGTAAAGAAAAACGAGTGGCCATCATTAATTTAAGAAATGAAGGTCAGTCAGTCTGAAAAATTGGGAAAACTTTGAAAGTGTCCCCAAGTGCAGTCGCAAAAACCATCAAGCGCTACAAAGAAACTGGCTCACATGAGGACCGCCCCAGGAAAGGAAGACCAAGAGTCACCTCTGCTGCGGAGAATAAGTTCATCCGAGTCACCAGCCTCAGAAATCGCAGGTTAACAGCAGCTCAGATTAGAGACCAGGTCAATGCCACACAGAGTTCTAGCAGCAGACACTACAACAACTGTTAAGAGGAGACTGTGTGCAGCAGGCCTTCATGGTAAAATAGCTGCTAGGAAACCACTGCTAAGGACAGGCAACACGCAGAAGAGACTTGTTTGGGCTAAAGAACCCAAGGAATGGACATTAGACCAGTGGAAATCTGTGCTTTGGTCTGATGAGTCCAAATTTGAGATCTTTGGTCCCAACCACCGTGTCTTTGTGCGACGCAGAAAAGGTGAACGGATGGACTCTACATGCCTGGTTCCCACCGTGAAGCATGGAGGAGGAGGTGTGATGGTGTGGGGGTGCTTTGCTGGTGACACTGTTGGGGATTTATTCAAAATTGAAGGCATACTGAACCAGCATGGCTACCACAGCATCTTGCAGCGGCATGCTATTCCATCCGGTTTGCGTTTAGTTGGACCATAATTTATTTATCAACAGGACAATGACCCCAAACACACCTCCAGGCTGTGTAAAGGCTATTTGACCAAGAAGGAGAGTGATGGAGTGCTACGCCAGATGACCTGGCCTCCACAGTCACCAGACCTGAACCCAATCGAGATGGTTTGGAGTGAGCTGGACCGCAGAGTGAAGGCAAAAGGGCCAATAAGTGCTAAGCATCTCTGGGAACTCCTTCAAGACTGTTGGAATACCATTTCAGGTGACTACCTCTTGAAGCTCATCAAGAGAATGCCAAGAGTCTGCAAAGCAGTAATCAAAGCAAAAGGTGGCTACTTTGAAGAATCTAGACTATAAGACATATTTTCAGTTGTTTCACACTTTTTTGTTAAGTATATAATTCCACATGTGTTAATTCATAGTTTTGATGCCTTCAGTGTGAATCTACAATTTTCGTAGTCATGAAAATACAGAAAACTCTTTGAATGAGAAGGTGTGTCCAAACTTTTGGTCTGTACTGTATGAATCTATACAAATTTCAAGAGCCCTTAACTGACGAAAACAGATGCTTTTTAAGTTATATGTTCCCATAGAAGAAGAGGTGGCCCAATTTTCTCTGACCCAAACCGTGTTATTGGCGAGTAAACAGACGCATCTCCCATCTAACCTTAACCCATTAACAAAAGCTTTGCTAACCTCTTGGAGGAAAGTGGCTTAGGTGACCTACTCGGACTTAATGAACCATTCTCCTCTCGATGGCTACCGTTGCAAAAGAAGTTAAGGCGATTCTTACTTGGAGACATCTTACAAGATGGCACACTCCCTAGTCTAGACACACTCCAATCCTTTGTCACAGGAGTCCACATAGACAGTATCACATATCATCACTTATTTTTACGATTTAAAGAACTGATTAAGCAAGGGAACATTAATAGAGAGTTGACTTGGATGGAGAAACTCGCGGCATCTCGCTCCCCGGTGCAAAGAGCCATCTCGAAAATTAATGATGGACTGCGCTCGACTGCCCCTAGCAATTATTCATTGCCATACATACCCTGGGAAAAGGAACTCTCTTTGACCCTTTCCGACCCAGAAGTTAAGCAGATCTACAAATTTTTTATGGGACCGTCGAGCTACATCCTCTTACAAGAGACATCATACAAATTGCTAAGCAGATGGTACAAGACACCAGTAGTTTTGCACCATATTAACCCTACGATACCAGCATCGTGCTGGAGATGTTCCACAGCAGTGGGTTCATATCTGCACATATGGTGGGAGTGCCCAGTACTCCAACCCTTTTGGGCTGGGGTGCGAGACGTCATCGCCAAGATTTGTCCCACGGCCCCAGCATTATCCACAACTGTCATCTTCCTTAACCTCGTTCCATCTTCCACGACTAAATACAACAAACCCCTATGGTTACAGCTTCTCATATTAGCTAAAGCCATGATCCCATTATATTGGAAACAACCAACTGCCCGTCCTTTGTCCCACTGGATACACAAAATCGAGCAAGTAGCGAGACTAGAAAAACTCTGTGCGTACGTGTCTGGTTCTACCATTAAATATAGGTCCACGTGGACTCCATGGAAGACCTTTGCGTCATCCTCTGAGATCCTGACCCACTTGTCCTCTTAGAAACACATGTTTTCTCCTTTCATCATACTTTCCACGTTTGGAACCGGTACCAGGAGAGTCTTCCTGAGACTGTGCTTGATGAGGTCCGGGTCCCTCCGCGTTCCATGGCACCACAACCACTTCTCACAGGAAATAAGTTATACCTTTTTTGTCATGTTTAAACCTTTTAAATGCCAGCTTTTGTACAAGCTGAGCAATTGCCTTTGATTCATTTGTCTGATTCTCTATATGCAACAATTAATTATTTAATTATTGACAGAATGTAAAGCCAATTGTTTTATTCTTGTTTGAAAACTAAAATAAAAAAGAGATTTGACACAAAATAAATGCAAGGCACGGACTCCCTAATAAATGCAAATTCTCACACCAGTCCTAGAAGAACTATAGATCTCATTCCAGTCCTCAGGATAAATACAGACTACAGGCCATATCCCAGAACTCAATATAAATACACACCAGATCCAGTCCAAAACAGATATATACCCCAGATAAATTTATACCTCAGAACAGACTACCTAAACTGATACAGACCTCAAACCAGGCCCAGAGTAAATATAGACCACAGACCCAGAAATATATGTAGATCTTAAACCCCCTCTGCTAATAAAGACTCCAGACCTGCCCCCTTGCTTGAGAGTCTATATTCATGGTCATGTCCTTGCTCGTTTCAGGCAATAGAGAAAAAGTCTGGCATGCTACTCGTGTTTTCTGGGAAATATATGTCTTGTCTGGTGGTTACTATTACGTATTATGGAGAGTGCCTAGTATGCATGAAGAGTATTGTATTCCAAGCAACGATACTCTGAGCGTCTGGGAAAAGTAGTATACCTTAATTCTGCTGGCATCAGTTAGGCTGAGCTTTCTTTTAATTTTGGAAAAAAAATAATTTGACTATCTTTCCCAGACACCTGAGATATTCAAATTAGTTTTAATTTCAAAACAAAAAGAAAACTAAGCCCCCTTGATGCCAGCAGAAGAAAAAATGCCTGTTTCCGTATGTTTTATCAAAAACCCAGAGCAGCATTGCATGGCCTACAATATGCCTCACGCATACTATGCACTCTCCATAATGAGAAATAGTACTAACCAGACGATGCCTATATATTTGTCAGAAACCCAGAGTAGCATACTAGTCTCTTTTTCCCCCTCTCTCTCATATCTGAGTCCTTGTAATATATTTCATTCGGACCTGAATTGAATATTTTTTAAAATAATTTGCCAAATCTGAGACAAAACAAATTTTGCTCATCTCTATTACAAGTGGCATCTTTGTTGCATTCCTTTGGTGCTACTCAGTGTAAGAAATGTAAAAGAACTTCAATGTGTGATTGTCTCAAAAATGAAAAATCATGGAGCATGAGTTGTGTAGCAGTGCAAGGCTAGAGAATAAAAATGTTTCCCCCTCTGCAGTCTTTGGAGAGTGTTGCCTGAGAGTACATGCTCATCTCTTCACATGGACTGTGCAACTGTTTTTGATACATGCATTGCCTGATCAAATAAAATATGTCCCAAATATCAGAAAATAGGAACAATACTAGAACTGTTTTATTAGCCACTTAGTTATCATAGTTGATATTATGTGTTTAAATCCACAACTCAGTGGTAACTCTCATACACACACACCTCTGACTGTTCCACTATATTTTGAAAATAATGCTTAATGTTAGTTCAACAGTTGTTGTTTTTTTGTTCAAATGCTTTGTCTATAATGTAGGGAATGCAACCTATCTTGTGTCTGCCTTATTAACAATTTTATCTTACTTACAGTAATAATATTTAAAGTAAATGAGTATCTACTACCTGCATTTTCTGCTTAGTGCTGGCAAACTGTGTATATGGCTGCTGTCGTCAACCAGCGCCTGAACACCAGCTTAATTTTCAATATATATGTTCTTCCTGGAATCGAGACTAAGTCTTATGGGATCATATATTCCACTGAGTCTTGTATGTGTTACACAAGCACTGTGACAATTAATATCCATCAAAAACAACTTAATGAAGCATCAGGGGCCTGTTGATTGTATCATTATAAAATGAAAACAGAAAAGTAAGAAACTATAAATGCATATTTTAATTGCATTTAATACAGAAGTAAAAAATCAAGAACTATCTAAATACTTAATATTTGATTGTTCTAAACAGAAAAAGATATAAAATTAATAGAAATAAATGTTTCATAGTTAGTTTTGTGAATAATGCATATATTTTTTCATTGTTGGTGGTTTTTACTCAATCATGAGGGACTGGCAATAGAAACATAGAAGAGGATGATGAAGTCCTGTTGAGGAGAAAATAATCAGACCTTGGAGGTGGAGGACAGAAACAATGACAATAATGCCTAGCAGGTGGTATATAGGAAAATGTGTTGACTGCAATGGAATTTAAGATAACTATCAGGCATTCATAGGTTCTCAAGGTGCCATGGTCAAAGTCATAGCGAAAAGTGGTGCTTGCCAATTTGGAGGTTTTTTGTTTTTTTAATAACCGGAAGACCTGTCCAGCTTGTGAATTCTAAGGCATTTCACATGATGGAATATCTTAAAATGCGCACCATTTCTCTACCCATAGCAGCATCAGCTCCAATAGCAGCCATTCCAGTGAGCTATGAACACTGACATAAAACTGGAGGAACAAAAAAATCTCTCTAAGTATCAGCATTGGACTTCATGTATAACAAAGCAATATGTATATTACCTAAACATGCAAAGATTATCCCTGATAAGAAATTTATTTATATTGCACTCTGGTCCCATGTGTACTTATACTTTCCCTAAAAAAATCCATACTTGGATAATAAACAGTCTCGTGATATTGATTATAAACCTTAGGGAGAATATTATTTGGCTATGCATGGGGAGGGCCAAATGATTAAATGTACGACAAACTATCTTAGAGCAAAAAGTGAAAAAAAAATGAAATACAGGTTAAGGGTTCTTGCACACGACCGTATGCCCTCCGAGACATATGGTCCATGAGCGGTCCATATGTCCCAGAGCAGCATTGATCGTGCGCATGGGAGAGCACAGCATCATAGATTACAATGATGCTGTGCACGTCGGGCCGCCCGCAGGACTATTTTCCCACACTCAACTGATCTTGTGAGTGTGGGACAATAGTCCCGCAGGCGGCACAACATGCACAGCATCATTGTAATCTATGATGCTGTGCGCTCCCATGCGCACGATCAATGCTGCTCCAGGACATATGGCCCACTCATGGACCGTATGTCTTGGAGGGTATACGGTTGTGTGCGAGGACCCTAAGCGCTACCACATGTGTGTCACTGCCCTGGCTCAGATGGCAGTATATGGCCAACTTCTGACCATAATATTCCCTATTACACCTATTCAGGTTGTCATGGAGTCCTCATTTATTAGGTTCATTAGTGGTATGTATTCTAATCTTTGCCCAAACTCTGAAGTCCCGGGGAACAGTTATATATGTATAACAAAAACATATTGCGTCACAGTGCAAGGCTTGCTACAGCCTTCTAGTGTGTGAACTGTGGCCTGTGAATGTGTGTATTTATCTCTCCATGTCTGCATCACAGTGCAGTTCTTAACGCTGTTGCCACGCAGGCTGGCTGCAGGTTTCTTGCGTACTGGCTGCAGGCTTTCTCCTGTGTATGTTGGTTTCTTGGGAATGCATGCTGGCTGCAGGCTTTCTCCTGTGTACACGGTGGCCTGTGTATATGGATACTCTTTTACTTGTTGGTGTCTGGTTCATTTGGGATTAACTTTCCCTGTTCTTTCTGGGTTTGTCTGCTAGGTGGTAAGATGACCTTGTAAGGGCTTGTTCACATCACCGTCTGGATTCTATTCTGGCTTTCCATTATAACATCGTTAGAACGGGGGAAAAAAGTAATCCACAAGACGGAAATCAAAACAGAAACCTTTAGAGGCATTCCATTTTGATCCATCATAACAGAAGTATATAGGCAATCATAACGCATCCGTCTGGTTTCCGTTTTGCTGGACGGAAAACAAAGTCGGTTCACCTCAATTTGAGAATCAAGGCATAACACAATTGCTTATCTATTAAACAAGGTGGACACCGCAATAACAATAAAATTTGAAAGCTTATTCACCCTAATTTGAGAATCAAGGCCTAATAGAATTGCTTATCTATTAAACAAGGAGGACACTATTCAGTTAGATAGCTCTGTGCCCTACACAGGGATTGATGTGAACTGCACTGTTTCCTATGGATCCCTTCAGCTTCAGATTATAGTCCCTGCACTGTCCCTGCAGTCTCCCTATGCTCACCCCAAGCTCTCCCTACAATGTGTAAAAACTCTCCCTACACTCTCCCTATCCAGTATTCCACAATTAAAAGCTTTTAGCAATAATGTGCCTAGCACTTGTCATGTTTCTTCCAATGCTCAGCTCACAGTGTAATGGCAGAGACCACACAGGATGGTTTAAAGGGCTGTGATATTACAGGGGATGCCTAGCTGCTGATTGGCTATCTGCAGGGCATTATGGGTGATTTCACGCTCCCGTGCTTCTTACTTTAACTTTGAAACACAAGCAGCAGCCATTTTAGGAAACAATTCATTACCACGAAGCGTGAGGAAATTGCAGATTCATTGCAAATCGAATTTTTCTAAACTTTGGACCGAATTCCGCTTTGGATGCTTTGATTTGTTCAACACTAATCGTCATCATCAGGGGTGAGGGAGACAGCAGGCCCATGAGACAGCAGCAGGGTGGCAGCATGACGATGAGCCAGCAGGGTGGAAGTAGTGTGAGATCCAGAGCCAAAGGCACCCGGGGTAGACCTTCTGCTACTCAGGAGCATACCTGTCAGGAAACAACTAGCGGTGCACAGGTCAGCACTGAGTGGTAGGGGTAAAATGCCATACTTGACAGTGTGGGAATTATTTTTCAAGTCACTGGACGATGTTAGCGTGGCGGTATGCAGGATACATGGGCAGAAGGTGAAGCATGGTCAGGGTGTTAATATTGGCACCATGGCCCTGCATCAACACATGGAGCGTCACTATAAAGTAGCCTGGGAATACCATGGCACTAATCTAGTGATACAGACTGACGCAGCAACCGCTGCATCTCCCAGAGGCCCACACTCCTTCTCCAGCAGTCAGGGCTCCTCAACCTCAGCATAAGGAATGCTTTTGTTTCTTCCCTTCATCTATTGCTCCTGATGCTTCTCCTCCTCCTAATCCTTGTCATGTGTTTCGCCACAATCGATCACCCATGCGATGACACAGAGACAGCATTCATCCAATGGCACAGAAGTTGAACATGTACCTGGCCAAGTCCTGGCACAGAAGTTGAACATGTACCTGGTCAAGTTTCTGGTACTACAGTCCCTCCCTTTCCATATTGTTGGCTCTGAACATTTTAGCGAGCTCTCCAAGATGGAGAGTCCTAAGCCTTCATTACTTCTCTAACAAAGCTATACCACCCTGGAGCACATATGTTGTGCAGAATGTGGGCCAGTCCTTGAGCCTGTTGGCTTCCGGTACAGTTCATGCCAGCGCTGATGTGTGGAGCTCTAACTATGGTCTAGGACAAAATATGTCCTTTATAGCCCACTGGGTAAATGTGGTTCCGGCCCAGGCACAGCAGCAACTTGGCCAGGTGATGCCAATGCCGCCTCTGCATTGTAATTGTGGGATTTCTGAGCCGATGTCCTCCTCTGCCTACTCAGCCTCCTCTGTAGGCACAGTTCAGAGTAGTCCTCCAACATACCACCTATACAAAGCATGACGTTGTCATGCGGTTCTACACCTGGTCAGCCTGGATGAATGGTGAGGAACTGCTCTGCGTCATGAACCAAGAAATCGAATTCTGGCTGTCTTCTCACCAACTGGAGATAGGAACCATGTTCACCGATTAAGGGAAGAACATTCTGTCTACACCGCATCAGGGACAGTTGAGCCATGCTCCCTGCATGGCACACATCTTCAATCTGGTTGTCACCCAGTTCCTGAAGTCTTCCACCCAACTGCAAGACGTCTTGAAAATGCCAGGGAAACTGTACATGCACATCAGCCACTCTTACCATGCAAGAGTTACTGCAAAACACTCCCTCCTTGACCTGCAAAGGCAGAATGTTATTCCCCTAAATGGCATCATATGCAACATTTCCACACATTGAAACTCCTCTCACCACATGTTGGACCGACTGTATAAGCAGAGGAAACCCATGACCAATTTCTTGATGATGCAGACGGAAAGTACTACTCACCGGTGTAACTTTGATGTTAGACAGTGACAGCTCATGCGTGACACCTGCTGTTTGCTCAGGCCCTTTGAGGAAGCTACTTTATTTGTCAGTTGCCATGACTACAGTATGAATAATGTAATTCCACTCCTTCATGTCCTGGAGGGGATGGTGATAAATCTTACTGGCGAGGGGATAGAAGACTTGGTGCCTACATCTCATGGCCACCTGAGCCCTGTGGAGGCTGAAATGGCACAGGAGGAGGATGAGGAGAACATAAACACCCAGGAATTCTATAAAGAACTAGGTGGTTTACCTGCCCAAGCGACAGGAAAGCAGCAGGAGGAGCATGAAGAGCTAGAAGGCAACAATGAAGACGATGCTTATGACCCCGAAAGACCATGGCAGTATGCAGTGGAGATGGAGCCAAGGAATCCCACCGAGTCCCTTGTGCAAATGGCCAGATGCATGCTCAGTTGTTTGCATAGTGACAACCGCATTATCATCATTTGGCAGAGGGATGACTACTGGCTCTCCACAATGTTAGACCCTCGCTACCGGTCCAAAATGGGTGGGGGGTTTCCATCTGCTGAGAGGGATGAAAAATGCAACTACTATCGAGACATCCATTGTAGTCAGTTCGTCGCTGCCTACGCGCGCAAATGCCCATCCTCACAAAGGCCTAACTGGGGGGGCCCTCTGAGCTCATGCTCCACTGCCATGACTGCTGGTGGGGAGTGGGTGGCAGGAGCAGCACCAGCTCCATTAGCAGCAACTTAGACATGGAGCAGAACCTGAACCAGCAGGTGGTGGCATACTTAGACTGCAACTTGTCACCCAAGATCCAAGATTTCCTGGACTACTCAGCAGCCAAACTTGAATTGTTTAGTGCGGCAGGTGGCATACTTATCCCAAAGAGTACTCACCTTTCAAAAATGTTGATTGACTAACCTTTATAAAGATTAATCACGCGTGGATTAACCATGATTTTCAGACACCAATGCCTAATACAACAGACTAGATCATTCCGGCAGTAATGATCTGACTATAGTGTGCTGCCACACCAGAACATTGTGACTAATGGCCTGTTACTTCTGCTACTGCCACTATTCGGATGCTGTCACCTGCTGCCATATGCCTGCTGCCTCTACTTTCATCTGCTCCTACTGTGATCTGTCACCACTCTGTTCCGGGGCTACTATTGTGACTCTTCATGCTGTTGCCACCCTCACCACTCTGTACTGGGGCCTCTATTGTGACTCTTCATGCTAATGACACCCTCACCAGTCTGTTAAAAGGCCACTAGTTTCCCTGTTTGGCCGTGTTGACATCAGCATTTATTTTTCCTTTCTTCTAATCTGTCAGAAGAACAGACAAATAAAAAAAAAGCAAAAAAAAAAAACGGGTCCTGTCGTTTGAGAATCCAGAAGGGAGGTATGTGTGAAATGATATATATCAATTTATAGCTTCTTTTTCTGGACTGAAGTGAAGTGATGAAGTTGCCAGTCTTATAGACTGAGAATATGCGTATTGTGACAGCAGATGTGGAGTTGTTATATATAAGCATTAGACAACAAGATACAGAAGGCTGTGTCATTTTTCCTGAGAGGGAGTAATTTGGTCTTTGTGAATTGTTATTGACATTATTAGAGTTTGTGCTTACGCACAATTTCTTTGTTTTTGAGGACAGATACTATTTACAGACCCAAGGCACAGCCATGGGAGCCTCTTGTGCCCTGTCTTGCGTGAATCTATTTCTAGAAGCGTGGGGATTAAAAACTGAATCTATACATGGTTTTCAGAAGGTACAGAATTGGATTCTTTACATAGATGACATTCTGTTTTATATGGGGAGGCCCTAGAAAGTAGACGAAGCATTTTATGGAACGTTTGAATAAAAATGACATCAATGTGAGATTGATGTATAAACTGGATAAGGAAGGTTGACGCACTGGCTCTATTATATGTCCATGACGATTTATGTTGGAACTTCTATACGAGACCTATTGTACATGATGTGGGAAAATCAATACCGTGCAATTTATCATATTGTTTGTCATTTTTATTGTATCAACCTGAAATAAAAACATTTGAAACGTAAACTGGATAAGGAGGCAGATTTTTTGAAAATTAAAATAAAAAACCAACAGCAGTAAGTTCTTTGCTTCCCGAAGACTTGACACATTTAAAATCTATTATTAATGGGATCCCCATGGTCAATTTCTGCATTTAAAGTGCAAATTTACTTTTAAGGAACAGGCAGATGATTTGAGAGATGTTTTCAAGAAAGATGATATGGTAACAAAATAAATAGGGGTTTAATAGAGCAAGACAAGTTTGAAGTGAAAATCTACTATGCCCTAATCGACTTGTAAAAAGCAGGAGGTGAATCAGATGCTCTATTGGCAGTTATAACAGGCAGTGGAATGACTTATTGAAAAGTGATACATCAGCATTGGAATGTCTCGAGAGCTGATGTGACCCTAGGTGAACATCTAACTGATAGGCCAAAAGTGACATTATGCAGAGCAAAACATCTCAAATATATTTTGGCTCACAAACATTATACACTGAAGAAGAAGAATGTTTTTGTGATAAAGTGCCCCAGGAGGGTTTTTTTTTTTTTACCAATGTGGACTGTGTAAAGCCTGTCTAAATATAGAAAGGGCATTTGAATTTAAGGATGGAATCAATGGCATAAAGGCAGGGGTGCACTGCCAGTGAGGCAAGGGGAGGCGATTGCTTCAGTTAGCACCAGGTAGGGGCAAGAGTGGGGCAGCGGAAGGGCCATGGGCAATGAGCGCTTCCATTGTGCAAACACTCATCTTAACATATTGAATTGCATCGCTGTAATCAGGACAGCAATACAGCTGAATGCCACGACAGGGCATGGGAGCGATGTCTCCCTGGCCCACTGTTTCCTCTAATATGCTTTAGTGCTAGTTCCTGTAGCCTATCAGAGGCTGGTGTCATCATTATTTGGCTAACTGAGCCAGGCGGCATAGAGCTCAGGGCACAGACTAGAAGAGGTCTTGCACAGGTCATGTACAGCAGCATGCTGTTGGACCACAATGGGGTGGAGGTCATTATTTTGTAACTGGAGAACGCATTATGGGGACATTGCGGCTGTAAAAAGGAGCATTTTTGTACTGGCACACATTATAAGGGGGACACTACGGGGACATCCATTCTACTGGGACCACTAAAAGGGGGTAGTTTTTGTACTGATATATGTTATAAGGGAGCATTTTTGTACATGCACACATTCTAAGGTGGCCACTATGAGCACATTTGTTCTACAGGGGGCACTAAAAGAGTTTTTTTTTGCACTGGCACACGTTATAAGGGAGCATTTTTTGCATTGACGCACATAAGGGGGTATTTTTGTACTGCCTCCCATTATAAGCAAGCATTTTTGTACTGTTACACATTGCAAGGGGGTATTATTTTACTGGCACATATTATAAGGGGTCATTTTTGTGCTGGCACACATAATAAGGGGGGAATTTTTGTAAAGGCACACATTATAGGGGGAATTATTACTACTGGGAGCACTATGGGGGCATTATTTTTTCTGGGGGCAAAATGAGGGACATTATTAGTATTGGATGCACTGTTACCACATAGTATTATTGGTTGTCAGGGCGGCTGCAGGTCTCGCCGCCGTGCCTTGGCTGCCGGTCCCCCTGTGCCTGAACTGTTGCTAGGGACGCGGCGGGTTGCCACACCCCAACTCGCGTTCCTAGTTGCGCACACTCTGATTTCAGTGCGCATGTCCCTTTAAACTGGCTTTGCTGTTTTCACTGGCATCCACCCTGTTTTTACCAGGTGTTCTGTGATTGGGGCTAATCCTACTGACAGGTTCCCAGCCCCTATCAGGGTTTGGGGCGGGAGTCCCGTCTGTATTTAGGTTCCTTCCTGCTGCACCTCATTGCCAGTGCTTGTTTGGTCTTCCAGCAGTCACCAGCCTTCCTTGAGCTCCTGTTGTTGGTATCCTATTGCAGCTGTGCTCCTGGATCTCGCCTTGATCTCTGTGTTTGTGCTATTTTGTCTCTCTGTGCTTTACCCCGGCTAGCTTCTTGGACATTCTTGTGGATTACGTTTTTGACCTGATACTGCTCTCTTGTTATCGACCTCGGACCGTCTGACCTTCCTCTGTGTTTCTCGTTGTTTGTCTGTCAGTCTGTCCTCCATCGCCGCTTCCCTAGCTAGGCAAGGGCCTGTCGTCCAGTTGTCCCCCTAGGACCTTTGGCCTAGGGTGAGGCAAGTAGGCAGGGACAGGGGTTGCAGGTCGAGCTAAGGGACCGCCACTCTCCCTGGACCCCAGACCTCCCCTGACATTGGTGGGACTTTTGGGAGGACTTTTACATTGGGAGGCACCCTGGCACAGTATCAGCTGAGCACAATTATTTTTGAAGGACACTATATTTATGCCACTTAAAGTTTTAGGGACACTATTTGCAGGGCAGTTGTTTTTTAGGGCACTATGTGCCATTAATTATTGAAGGGGACCTATCTGTGTGGTAATAGTATTTTCAGGGGGATTATATGTTTCTGCAGTATAGTATTGGGAAGCATAGTGGGCATGGTACTTATTAGATGTGGCAGGATGGGTTGTTCAGAAGGTGGGGAACAGGATGGAAAAGTAGGAAACTTAGATGTCTGTTTGTCAAACTCTGCAGAGACAAGAGATGGCTAAAAGAAATGATCATGGTGGTATGGTCTGAATGAAGAAATAAAAAAAAAGAGAATGTCTACATCAGAGGACATGTCACTGGGTGTTAGAGGTATGTGACGCTGTATTAACCTATATGTTTTGTAGGTCTGTATGTAATGTTTTCCAAGTATGTCTTTAACAGTAGGGCTGGAGGGAAGGGGTTAGGTAATTGAAAAGGCTAAAGTAATAGAATATGATGAGTGTGGACAGTTTGAAAACCATCCAAAATATTTTAAACTATTTCTTCAAAGTAATCCATATTTTTTAAAGTTTAAAGGCATCAATGTTATCCACCTGGGATCCAGAGGAGGCAGCTGAACAAAACTACTCTCACACCTAGAATATAGGTGGATTGAATGAAAACATGGGGTTCATTTTCATTTTTAGTCATTTCTTTTTTATTGATATTTTCAGGAAAGAAATTTTAAAAGGCTTAAGGTGGAAAATGAAATTGGTAAGAAAGAGGACTAATCAAGACTAGAAGGGGAAGCACTATAGTATTTGGATCTGTGGAGCAATCTAAAATGATATTAGACTTAGTATGTATTTTTAGATATGTGAGACTATGAATATTTTAGAGGGATTTTTTCCTCCTTGGGTACTGTTCACCTTACATGTGTTTTTTTTGTGCATTTTCCATGTGTTTTTTTATCATATGTTTTTTATCATTTTGACCTTTATCACTTACTGGAGAGCTTATACTTGGTTAACTTGCATTATTATGACCACCAGCTGATATCCAGAGTCACAGCAGTGTGCAGCATGGACAGCAGCTAGACAGGCTGGGAGTGACTCAATAAGGTCCTGATAGGTTACCACAGGTATTGACTGCACACTGACTGCAGTGAATCTCACAGCTGCTGAAGGGTTCATGGGATCGAAGCCATAAATCGAACACAATGATCGAGGAGGTCCCACAGATGCTCAACTGGGCTCAAGTCCTCAAGGGGACTCAAGGGGAATTAGGGGGCCAGGGTAGTACTTGTAAGTCTTGGTCTTGCTTTTCCAACCAATGCCAGAATTCTAATCACGTGACATGTCATATTGTCTTGCTGGAAGATCACATCTGCCCCAGGGAAGAAAATCAATATGTATGGGTATACAGTATGTGATCTTCAAGGATTGATTCATACCTAAATCGGTTGAGAGTTCCCTCCACATGGATGCCACAAAAATATTCCCCAGACCACTACACTGCTACCACCAGCTTGTGTTCTACCAGCAATAGTTGCAGGGTGTTTCTTCTCTGATGTTTCTCACCACATGACAATGTCCATCTGTTCTATGAAGCTCAAAATGTGACTCATCAGAGAAGGCAACCCTTTGCTAATCAGCAGAGGTCCAATTTCAATACTACTAGTCCACTGTTATTTTTTTTATTGAAATTCTATAACCCCCCCCCCCCATTTCAAGCTCTATAAAGCAAAGACAGCATAATGTCAGAGTGACAGTGGAGATATATAGCTAGTGGTAAATTCAGAGTGTTAACAAACAGCTTGTTTAATAACACACTGTACTGTTGGATTTGTTATGCTTTTCAAAATAAAAAAAAAATCCAAAATTTGTCCCTGATTGGGGGTAGATTCCTGCTGGTTTGTATACACACACATACTCAATCTGTGACTTTTCCTGAACAAGCAATCCAAAAATCATGCTTTAATGGAGGCAGTTTCCTGCCAGTGTTTATATACATACAGTACTATCAGAAAAGAAAGTTACTTGCTCTGAACAAGCAGTCCAGCAGCAGTACCATAACCTGACACACAAGGCAGCACATGTGTGGCTGTGTCTGGATACTTCAAACAAAATTCCCTGTCTGGGATATGAAATTCAACTTGTCACCCTATCATAATAAACATAACCTTTAACCCCTTGGCGACAATGGACGTACCGGTACGTCATGGGCGCGAGGTACTTAGCGCAACAGGGCGTACCGGTACGTCATGCATGTTAACCCCCGCTGCTCAGTGCAGCGGGGTTAACATGCTTTGATGGCGGCTGTTAGACACAGTCAGCCATCCATAGTGAAGGCCTCGGGGGGTGCCGTGCACCCCCCATAAATGGCGATCGCTGTGAATGGCTCACCATTCACAGCAGGCTCTGTGTACTCGGCGGGGATAGCGCTATTCTAGCGAATCCCCGCCGAGTGTCAGTATTTAGGGGGAGGTCAGGGTGTCCCCCCGCCCCTTGATTGGCTGTGGGCAGATGGGTGGGCAGATGGGCGGCGGGGGGAGACTTGCAATGTGCGGGCGGCTGCCGCGAGTGCCGCCCGCAATAATCTTTCAGGATGGCCGAGCGGTATTCAAGCAGAGTATCAGCATACAGCTGATACTCTGCTTGAAACTGCTGACATCGGTGCTGGCACCGATGTCAGCAGTTTAACCCCTTCCATGCCGCAGTCCGTAGGGACCGCTGTATGGAAGGGGTTAACAGGGAGGGAGCGCTCCCTCCCTCTCCCATCGGCGCTGCGGTGCGCTGGCAGCGCCGATGGTGTGGGCAGATGAGAGGGAGGAAGCTCCCTCTCCCTTCCATCGGGACGCTGCTCTGCTGTGGCAGCGTCCCGATGGTTACCATGGCAACCAGACGCTTTCGTCTGGCTTGCCATGGAAGCCTGTTCAAGCTCCTGCTAAAGGCAGGAGCTTGAACAGGCTATAAGAAAATACACTGCAGTACACTATACAGTGTACTGCAGTGTATTGTAAAATACCAGACCACTGGTTCTTGAAGAACCAAGTGGATCTGAGTCAAGAAAGTGGAAAAAAAAAAAGTTAAAAAAAGTTTCAAAAAAAAAGTTAAAAAATGATTAAAAATAAAAAACCACACAATACATAAACATGTTAGGTATCGCCACATCCGTAACAACCCGCTCTATAAAAATATTACATGAGATAGCCCCCCAGGCGAATGCTGTAAAAAAAAATAAAAAAACTATGCCAAAATAGCCATTTTTTCCCTCTTCCCTCACAAAAAGTGTAATAGCAGGCGATCAAAAAGGCATATTTACCCCAAATGGTATCAATTCAACCGTCATCTTGTCCCGCAAAAACTGTACCCTACCTGAGACAATCTCCTGAAAACTGAAAAAAATATGGCTCTCTTAAAATGGCAACACAAAAAAATATTTTATTCTGTTCAAAAATGCATCTAATGTGTAAAACTTTCCAACAATAAAAAAGTTGGACATATTGGGTATCGCTGCGTCCGTAACAACCTGCTCTATAAAAATATTACATGAGATGGCCCCCCAGGCGAATGCTGTAAAAATTTTTTTTAAAAACTATGCAAAATAGCCATTTTTCCCCTCTTCCCTCACAAAAAGTGTAATAGCAGGCGATCAAAAAGGCGTAATTACCCCAAAATGGTATCAATTCAACCGTCATCTTGTCCCGCAAAAACTGTACCCTACCTGAGACAATCGCCCGAAAACTGAAAAAAATATGGCTCTCTGAAAATGGCAACACAAAAAAAAATATTTTATTCTGTTCAAAATGCATCTAATGTGTAAAACTTTCCAACAATAAAAAAGTTGGACATATTGGGTATATCGCTGCGTCCGTAACAACCTGCTCTATAAAAAATATTACATGAGATGGCCCCCCAGGCGAATGCTGTAAAATTTTTTTTTAAAAAAACTATGCCAAAATAGCCATTTTTTCCCCTCTTCCCTCACAAAAAGTGTAATAGCAGGCGATCAAAAAGGCGTAATTACCCCAAAATGGTATCAATTCAACCGTCATCTTGTCCCGCAAAAACTGACCCTACCTGAGACAATCGCCCGAAAACTGAAAAAAATATGGCTCTCTGAAAATGGCAACACAAAAAAAAATATTTTATTCTGTTCAAAATGCATCTAATGTGTAAAACTTTCCAACAATAAAAAAGTTGGACATATTGGGTATCGCTGCGTCCGTAACAACCTGCTCTATAAAAATATTACATGAGATGGCCCCCCAGGCGAATGCTGTAAAAATTTTTTTTAAAAAACTATGCCAAAATAGCCATTTTTTCCCTCTTCCCTCACAAACCTCACCTCATCCTGCAAAAAATGAGCCCCCACATAAGACAATAGCTCAAAAAAATAAAAATCAATGGCTCCCGCAAACCACTCCATCAAAATCTGTGTTGTAAAATCCATATGGCGCTTCCTGCCATGTACCCCCACAGCAGTTTACCACAACATATGGGGTGTTGCCGTATTCAGGAGAAAATGGGTAACAAATTATGGGGGGGCTTTTCTCCTGTTACCCCTTATGCAAATAAAAAAAATTGGGGCTAAAGCAACATTTTATTGGAAGAAAAAAAATTTTCATTTTCACAGCCAAGTGTTTCCAAATTCCGTAAAATGCTTAGGGGGTCAAAGTGGTCAGTACCCCCCTTAATATATTCTTTGAAGGGTGTAGTTTCAAAAATGGGGTCACTTTATGAGGGTTTCCACTGTAGGGGTACGTCAGGGTCTCTCAATTACAAAATGGTGCCTAAAAACTATTCTAGCAAATTTTGCCTCCAAAATCCGTATGGCGCTCCTTTCCTTCTGACCACTGCCACAAACCCATAGAGACGTTTACCACCACATATGGGGTATTTCTGTAAACTGCAGAATCAGAGCAATGTAAATTGAGGTTTAGTTTGCTGTTAACCCTTGCTATGTTGCAAGAAAAAAAATATTAACATGAATAATCTACGAAAAAAGTGAAATTTCACCTCCATTTTCCATTAATTCTTGTGGAACACCTCAAGGGTTAACAAAGTTTGTAACAGCAGTTTTTTATAATTTGAGGGGTGTAGTTTCTAAAATGGGGTCATTTATGGTGGGTTTCATTATGTAAGCCCCTCAAAATCACTTTATATCTGCATTGGTGCTAAAAAAAATGGTTTTGGAAAATTTGGTGAAAATTTGAAAAATGGCTTTTAAACTTCTAAGCCTCCTAACGTCCTAAAAAAGTAAAATGACGTTTACAAAATGATGCCAACATAAAGTAGACATATGGGGAATGTAAAATAATAACTATTTTTGGAGGTATTACGGTGTATTTTGAAAGTAGAGAAATTGAAATTTGGAAATTTGGAAATTTTTCAGAATTTTTGGTAAATTTGGGATTTTTTCATAAATAAGGGTGAAATATATTGACTCAAATTTATGACTGTCATGAAGCACAATGTGTCACGAGAAAACAATCTCAGAATGGCCTGGATAAGTAAAAGCGTTCCAAAGTTATTACCACATAAAGTGACACATGTCAGAATTCAAAAATTTGGCCCAGACATTAAGGCCAAAATGGGCTCTGTCCTCAAGGGGTTAATAGCCAAATACTTCATGAAATAGATCTAAATGAATTAAAAACACACACTCTCATATACAGTACCCCCTAGGGTTCCCTAGCTGAAGGATGCCCCTGTGTGACTTATTAAATAAAGGAGTAATTTCCACCTTCGAATCCAGAGGGGAAAAAAAACCTGAGGTCTGGTTTCAAGTTGTCTGGGCGTAGCATCTATATAAGCAGAATAAAAACGCGAGTTTGTGAACGTAAATGTGTTTGAATTAAAGTGTGTGTTTGTATTAATTGTGTGACTGAAGATAAGTGTTGGAAAAATTATGTTTAAATTGTGTTCTTAAGAATTAAATTCTCTTTATTTTGCAGGCACTGAAATTTGCAAATAAAGGAAGTTCCCTGCTGCTTTTTCAGTTGCCGTTAGATAGCCTGACCACAAACTGTCACATGTGATATTGTAACCGATGCTTTATGCCTAATATAGTAATGTGTTAATAACTGTCACTGCCAGCTAGAAAGCATATAAAGTATGCATCCTGTCTATATATCAAACGCCACTTTGATAACATTGTTGTCTGTGCTGTCTCTTTTCTAGCTGGCAAATAAATAATTTTACTTCTTTTCAAATTCAGAGGACTCATATATCCTGACTTGATAAAAGAAAAACTTTCGTAACAACTTGGTCCTTCAAACCGGAATCCAACCTCCTCTGTCTTCATCCAGACGTGGGCTGAAAACCGTTCGTGGGGAAGTCTTGGACTTCTAAAGTCAAAAGACCTCCAGCTGAATTGCTGTCAAACAGAGGCCGGTCCACCTAGATTGAGGCGTGGTGACGGTTTCTTAGATATAGTCATTGGAAAACAAGATATGTTTCATCTGAATTAAGGTAAGAGATCAATAAGGATAAGGATAAGGATTATTAGATAAGTTGTGTAAGGTTATTGATAGGGATGAGAGAACCCGTGGATGTTTGGGTTCAACGGGTTTGGACGAACTTTATTTCAAAGTCTGGTTTGAGTTCCGAACTTAACCCCTGAACCCCATTGAAATCAATGGGGACCTGAAATTTGAGACTGAAAATTGCTGTAAATAAGTCATAAAAAGGAATAGATGGCTGAAAATGGACCAAAATGGGGGTAAGAGAAGCACAATTGTCCTGCAAACAAATGCGGAGAGAGAAATTACTTAACATAATTTAAAACACATAAAAGTAAAAAATAATTATCTTGAACCAGGAGGCGGAGGTCCAAGTGGAGTAGGAAGTTGAGGAGGTTGTAAACATGGCGATGTAGGTAGAAGAGGCAGAGGAGGAAGCCAACACTGTTTTTGTGGGGGTTTTAAATTTTTTTTTATTTGTTAATTCTATGTGTATGTGACCTATAGCCATTTTTTGGGGTGCAGCCAGTAAACTTCTGTACTCTGCCAATGTGACAAATAATAATCTTTAGCTAGGAGGTGGACGTACGAGTAGAGGAGGTGGACGTGGCGGTGTATGTGGCAGAGGCGGGGGAGGAAGCTGACACCGTTTCTGCTTTGTTTGTCTGTCAATTCTGTGTGTGACCTTTAGCCATTTTTTGGGGTGCAGCTGGTATACTTCTGTACTCTGACAATATAAGACAAAATAATCTTGAGCCAGGAGGTGGAGCTCCAAGTGGAGGAGGAGGCAGACACGGCGGTATAAGCGGAAGAGGCAGACGCAGCGGTGTAGGTGGAGGAGGTAGCCAACAATTTTTTTTATTTATTTTTTAAATTTTGTTTTTTAATTTATTTTCTTAATTTTTTTATTTTTTTTGTTTGTTTGTGGAGGCCCCAAAACATTGGAAAATAGCAAAGAGAACGAAGTAAGTGTGCTAGAGTATAACAATGGCTAGGTGCAACTGGTATACCTATCTAATGTGTCCAAGGTACAGACAAGTCCTGTGGGACCCATGCCTGGTTCATTTTAATGAACACATTGGCTGTGGACAGGCGGATGTGTCTGTCCATGATCATCCCCCCTGCCAAGCTAAATACACGTTTGGACAATACACTTGCTGCAGGGCAGGCAGCACGTCCAAGGTGTAAAGGACAAGCTCAGCCAAGTGCCCAATTTGGAGACTCAAAAGTTATATGGGGCAGACCCATCAGTCAGTACGTGCAGACGTACTGTTCCACCATGTTCCATAAATGCTGCCTCCTGCTAAAATGGTCCATATTAGATGGTGGTGCTGGATGTTGTGGAGTGCTGACAAAGCTTTTACACATTTCGGCCTCGCTAACTCTCCCTTCTGAGGTGATGACAGTGCCCCAGCTGTGTTGGCAAAGTCGGATAGTAACACTGAGGACGGTGTCATCCACGCTGGCCATGTTGGTGGAGTACCCAAAACAGCGCAACATGGCACACATGTGCCACATGGAGTTCCACTCGCTGGTGGTGAAGTGTGCTGTTCCACAGAGTGACTCACGCATGCATGCTGCAGCTTGCACGGTTTCTCCAGCATGTGCAAGATGGAGTTCCACCTTGTTGGTACATTGCATATGAGGTGGTGAGCGGGAAGGCAGAAATTACACAGCAGCGCAGACAGGCAAGCAGTAGCAGGGTGAGAACGCCGAAGGCGTGCACAGCTGGCCCACACTTTCTGCAGCAGCTCTGACATATCGGGGTATTTTTTCAGAAACCACTGCACCACCAAATTCAGTACATGCGCCAGGCAAGGGATGTGCGTCAAACCAGCTAGGTCCAGCTAGTCACACACCACCAGGCCAAGCTTGAGGCTCAGCGGCACCAACCATTCATTGTTCTGTTGTTCCATGCCCGCCCACAGCCTGCTGTTGTTTCCCCCTGGCTGTGCTGAAGTTGGTGGTGTAGGTGTTGCACTGAAGTGATGAGGAGGCGGTAGAGGAGAAACCGGAGGAGGAAGTGGTGAAGGACAGCTGAACACTTCCATGGGACAGTGTGGAGATCCACAGTGACACTGGTGGTAGTGTTGCTGTCACATCATGTTGAGGGGTGCCAGGTGGCCCTGTTGCTCCAGAGGGAGAGGAAGAGGCAGAAACCGCAGCAGAAGAGAGAGCAGGAGGAGCCTCAGATCTTTCATGGTTTTTCAGGTGTCTACTCCACTGCAGCTCGTGCTTTGCCGTTAGATGTCTGGTCATGCAGGTGATGCTCAGGTTTAGAACATGTATGCCTCGCTTCAGGCTCTGACTGTACAACGTGCCAACCCGCGTCTTGTCATCAGCACATTGCCTGAAGAACTGCCATGCCAGGAAACTCCTTTGAGCTGGCATTGTTGTGCTCTCTCCCTGGGCGTGTTGGCTGGGGGCCGGCTGCTCTGCTTTTGTACTCTGCTCCCTCTTTTGCTGTGCAGCTTATACTGCGTGACCCCCCACCTCTTCCTCTGAATAGCACATGTCACTCTGATGACCTGAATGCCATGTGCGGTCTAGGACCTCATCATCCTCCACAGCATCTTCCACCTACTCCTGTCACGGATTTAAATTAAGTTGTTTTGCACCCGAAAAACTGGCTTTATGTCATTGACACAATTAATTAACAGATTGATTTACTCTGCTATTACAGTAAAACAGATGCAAAGGCGGTGTGATGAACCCCCAAAATTTGCTTTGTGTCACCAACACAATTAACAGACTGATTAACTGTCTTATAACAGTTAGATGGATGAAAATGTGATGTAATTAAACAAAAAAATTGCTTTAAGTCACTGATACAATTAACAGACTGATTAACTGTTTAATAACAGTAAGACGTAAGTAGTTTTGAACCCTAATAATGACTTTAGGTCAACCACAGAATTAACAGCCCAATTAAGTATTGTATTTCTGTGTCACTGGTGCAAAGGAGTAGTATTGCACCAACCAATAATGACTACAGGTCACCCACAGACTAAAAAACACTATTAAGTATTGTATTTTTGTGTCACTGGTGCAAAGGTTGTAACGGGGAGCCGGCGTCCTCATATCTCTAGCAACCCAGGGGAGGGGAGGACCTGGCAATGCATGCTTCACAAGTGCGGCCAACGCCGTCCGTCCCCTGGACAACAAACAGCATGGGAGCTGAGCACCGACGTTCATGAGTTGGTGCTCAGGTGTATTGAGGTTTCTGATTTGGGTCACGTGACGCTGGCCACATCACGTGACCCATCTGCTGGGCCTATTTAAACAGGCAGCCTGCTAGCCACAGGTTGCCTGTGATTGGTCTAATTACCTGTGCTTGCATTTGTGATATGCTGTGACTTAGTACCTGGACTTCAGCTTGTTTTTTTACCTCGTCCTTGTTTTGTCCTCTTGTACTTCGCTACCTCTCAGCTTTGATGTGGGCTTTTGTGTTTGACTTCGCCCCTGCTCGCTCTCCTAGTTTTGACGTGTCTTCCTGGTTCGACTTTGGCTTGGTGACATTCTGCTATTGTGTGTGTTCTGTCTCTGTTTATTGTTTTCTCCCCGTTGTTCCCCCTCCCTGTATGCCCCAGCATGTACCTAGGCTAGGGACCGTACTAGTTGTATGCCGTTGCCTAGGACTTACCATGCAAGTAGGCAGGGTCAGAGGTGGGATTAAGCTCAGGGATGCACACATCCCTGAACTGTGACAAAAGTGTTGTATTGCACCCAACAAAATTGCCTCAGAATGTCCCTCAATGCAGCAGCGTCCTGTCCCTACACTCAGTCAGAGCACAATGGAGGTGCACCATGTGATCCGGCATTTATGCATGCAGGGTCACATGGTACACCAGCCAATCACAACCATGCCAATACTAGGCATGACTGTGATGGCTTCCAAGTGCCCACAGCTTAAACACTTGTTGATAGGCTGTGCTGCATCCTTTCAACAAGCTATATTTAAACTTCGAAACAACAAACACGGACTTTCACGCCATTGTCTGTGTTCGGTTACCCGGACACCGCAATTTTCGGTACGAAACCAAACAGTGTGGTCATGGTTCGCTCATCCCTAACAGAGACATTATAAAAGAGTATGATGCAAAAACCTTTCTCCCTGGCTGTGACGCTCTCCACTGCAATTGGACAGTGCTCCAGCCAGGGAGAGGGAGACGCCCATTGAGAATCCCTGGCGTCTCCTCCTCCCTGTTCCGATGCTATGCATTTGCATAGTGCGCGCCAGAACTTTACAGGGGGACAGCGGGCGAACGGAGCAGCGCCCTGCAAAAGTAGAAAGTCCTCTGACCCCAGTCCCACATGCCCTCCATAAGGGGCTACATTGTTAGCAAAGTCTGGACCCATGAAAGGTCCTCTTTAAGATTCCAGGTACTGGAACTAGTACGCCAATCACAAGAAAAGGGAGGACAGACATATCCTGCAAAAAGAGGCCCAGTGGATTCACAGATTCAAAACTTTGAATCCATTGGGCTTTAATGAACAATTGACATTTGGCTGCTTCATTTAAACCACAGGAGTATTTCTGGATTCATAAAAATAAAAAGCTTTAACTATCAGGAGAGAAAGTTCCCGTCTGAGTTACCTTGAAGGGATGTTCTGTAGTCAATGTCAAGCAATGACATAAGGACCTCCTGGATACCACATACTGTGTATATATACAGTACAGACCAAATGTTTGGACACACCTTCTCATTCAAAGAGTTTTCTGTATTTTCATGACTATGAAAATTGTAGATTCACACTGAAGGCATCAAAACTATGAATTAACACATGTGGAATTATATACTTAACAAAAAAGTGTGAAACAACTGAAAATATGTCTTATATTCTAGGTTCTTCAAAGTAGCCACCTTTTGCTTTGATTACTGCTTTGCAGACTCTTGGCATTCTCTTGATGAGCTTCAAGAGGTAGTCACCTGAAATGGTATTCCAACAGTCTTAAAGGAGTTCTCAGAGATGCTTAGCATTTGTTGGCCCTTTTGCCTTCACTCTGCGGTCCAGCTCACCCCAAACCATCTTGATTGGGTTCAGGTCTGGTGACTGTGGAGGCCAGGTCATCTGGCGTAGCAACCCATCACTCTCCTTCTTGGTCAAATAGCCCTTACACAGCCTGGAGGTGTGTTTGGGGTCATTGTCCTATTGATAAATAAATGATGGTCCAACTAAACGCAAACCGGATGGAATAGCATGCAGCTGCAAGATGCTGTGGTAGCCATGCTGGTTCAGTATGTCCTCAATTTTGACTGAATCCCCAACAGTGTCACCAGCAAAGCACTTCCACACCATCACACCTCTTCCGCCACCCCATATCATTCAAGAGGACAGTCTCGTCTATATTACTGATATATATTTGACTCCAAAAGTATCATTGACCATCAAAATCCTGTCTCACAGGTAAAGCTAGGTAATTAATGCCTCGGTCACCAACCTTTATCACAGGGGCTACTGTGAAAAACCCATTGTACTGTCCTCTATAGACGAGACTGTCCTCTTGAATGATATGGGGTGGCGCAGGCGCACTATGGCCTGAGTGGTTTGCGGCCATATTTGTTTTTCCTAGCTGTCCCCGACAGCGTGATCTCGCGTCTCGCGGGAGATCGCTGCCCGGGTGCAGGCGCATTGGACTTGTTTCAGGTAAACCAGTCTGGCATTTGGAATCCCGTGTATCGCGGGAATGATGATGTCAGACGCATGCGCGCTGTGGACACCGGGACGCCAGTGGAACGGGGATAATAACATGGTTTTACAGTTTTTAATTGGGTATAATTAGATTAATGAATGTTTATAGCACAGCACCTGGCACTTTATTAACACCACGTTGAGCTATTTTATGGTTTTTATAACGAAATAATGCAATATGAATATTTTTTCTGCACATTTGTACTTTTTAAAGCTTTAATCATGTATTAGATTAATCACTGATATATTTGATTATGAATTTTGATATGAAAACATTGTAATTATGTAATGAGATGTGATTATTGATTTGTATGCACTGAGACTATTTAAAGTGGTTTGGAGCACATGCACACAGCTTGACAAAGACTGTATTGAACAGTTGAAACATTGCTGCTAGATGGGTGAATAAACCACTGCTTTCTTCGCGATTTTTCTGGAGTGCTGCCTTCAATTTTTGTATATATATATATATATATATATATATATATATATATATCTATATATATACATAAAATAATGGTGGTGCGTTTAATCAGAGACCTCCCCCTCCCTTCTAACGCATTTAGCTCTGTCTGAAGGGGAGAACCGCGGAGACTGCTGGATGCGTTCTACGGTGGAATGTTAGGCCGCAATGTGTTTCCGGTCCAGATGGAGCATCCGGAGGCTGCCGAATGCTTGATGCTTTCCATGGTGGAACGCTAGGCGATGATGTAATTTAGGATTTAGTTGGAGCGCATATGCAGGAGTTCAAGGAAGGAAGGATGTGACATCGCTGGTAGGAGTGGGCTTGAAAATGTAGAAATCGGAAGGACATGATGGATGGGAAATAGGTGTACGGCGTGTACCCCTAATTATAGGATAAGGGGGGGCATATTTTGGTGAAATCAGAGACAATAATTAGGAAGGTATTTAAAGAGCTGGAGGGGCATTACACAGTTACACCTAGTCCTACATTTAAGGAGGCCACTGGATCTTAATGCAGTATTACCTGCCCTAGCCTATTGAATCAACGGTCCCCTGATGAACCAGTATATCCTAGGCACTGGAGAAAGGCGTTGGAAGATACATTTTAAAGCTTGGTGCAAATATAGGGTTATTTTTCGTTTTTTGTTTTTTTTTGAGGGTTTAGCCACTGAGAAGTGGGACTGCCCCTGTTGGTGCGGGTGCTCTGCTTTTAGGCAGGGGTAGTGAAGGATAAAATCAGGGACAGTTAACCTGGCTTCACAAGCAAACCCCACTTCTCTTCAGGAATCTAGATGAAATAGAGGAACTTTTGATCGACAAGAAAGAAATATCTCTGGAAAAGAAATCCACATTGCCTTCTGATCCTGAAGTGTGGTGAAAAATTGAAAAATATAAGAAGGTATCACTGTAAGTAAAGATGGGCTGATACTGTACTGATCTAAGCTTCACTTTGACTTACCTCACCCTAATAGAACCTATATCATGAGTTTGTGATGTGATCTGAATATATAGTGATGACAATATAGGTTTTTTTTAATGATATTATTAAAATGCATTTTTTAATAGGGGTAATTTTCAGTCAGTGATAGAAGTATGAGTAAAATATCACTGGTTTTAATACTAAATTTTTTGTAGTAAAATTCTTTTAAACACACTGATGCAGAAAAGCCTCCACGTACATGGAAATAACAATGCAGTGTTTGCGGTCTTTGAACTATGCGTTAAGTACCACTGGTTTGACAATGAAATTTTTGTACTGCAATGTCAATTAAACACATGGTCTGATGCAGTAATGCATCCACTAACACAGATATAACAATGCAGTGTTTGCAGTGAAATGTCTTTAAGCTATGCATTTAATATAGCTGGCTCACCAAAGAAATTTTTATACTAAAATGTCTATGAAACACATGGTCTGATGCATGAATACGTTTCCTAATACAGATAAAAAATGCAGTGTTTGCAGTAATCTTGCTTTTAACTATGTGTTCAATAACATGGGTATTAAATGCCATTATTGCAGTAAAATGCTTTTGCTATAATGCGTGTTTAAATATACGGATATAATGCACTGAAAAAAATTGTGCAATTGCTCACTGACAAAAAAGCTGTCTCTCTGTTCATATACAGAAAAAAATGAGTTTTTTCTTTTGGGGGGGTTTGTAATGCAGAACTGGCAGGCTGAGATGCTATAGCTTTCCCTGATCACATTTTCTAAAATCTACACATTTATATCTCTCCCCCTCCTTATAGTGATCATATCACACTGCATTAGTGGGTTGTGTCTATAATAGTTGTTTTTTTTGTCAGACACAGTAAGATACACTCATTCCAGGTCAGAAACTGGCTCCTTTTCTCAATCACGATAGGGTTTTCTCCTCCCCCGTTTGGCTGATGACACTGTCTTTCAGCCACTGTGCCTTCCCCCTCTTCCTCCGAGTGTGATCCTCCTTCTTCTTCTTCTTCCTCCCTCATGGTTTTACCCACCATCCATGAATTGCAAAAGCTTCACATTTTTTGGTTGGACAAATTTTTGTGAAATTTGTAATGAATATGATACAATTAGAATTGATTTGCTCATCTCTACTACATATACTTAAAAAATGGTACAATATTATTTAAAGCCTTGAGAGCTCATCCATGCATCTGCTTCTGAAAGGGAAGAATAGAACATTGTCTTTCCTTGAGAAACAATTCTCAGTTTAATTGAGTTCAAAAAGAGTTTGCATAGTGACTGTGCAATTATAACTTTAAAGGAACTGATGTTTTTTGGGCTTACCTATAATCTATTTCAACCATATTATTCCCTGTTTCAGCTGCACAGCTAGATGCATTGCTCTTACAACCCCGTGGAGATACAGGGGTTAAAAATCTGTTTGCAGAGTATCACTTCTCAGTCACATCAACTGACAGCTCATGGGAAGCCTTATCTCTGATCTTGTGACCTCATAAATGCTCATTTAAATCATTTTTGTTATGGCTGTAAGTAGGGACAGACAAGGACAGTGAGCCCTAAGGCTAGCACCCATCCCACTTTCCCTACCTATTTGCAGTACAAGCCCTAGATAGCTAGACCGCATGCTATTGAAGGTCAGACAAATACAATACCAGAGTTGTACGTAAATGGGTCAGAACCAGACAAGCTATGCAGTACCAAATGAAAGAACGAGAGTGGTCAGAAGATAAGCCAAAATCAGAACCAGACTGAAAACACAGTACCAAACGAGAGACACAGAGTGGTCAGAAGACAAGTCGGGGTCAGAGGAACAAGCAATCCAATAAGCACAGGAATAAGGAACCAGGAACACAGCTAGGGGGTCAGAGACTATCACTGGCACTAGTGTATGGCCAGGAAAGGCTTTACATAGACCACTGAGTCCCTGGACCAGAACCTCATAGGTCAGTGACTCAGCACTCAGAAATACTAGCACACAGTAATAGAGCAGCTGAGCATTCAGCAGGGAGAAACAGAGCATTGCATCCTGTTGCTGAGGAGGCTGTCGCATCACCAGGGGGCATGGCTCAGCAGCGTGTCTCCCCCGGCAAGGCTGCGCAGAGGATCATGCCGCTGGAGCCAGGACTGGTAAGTTTCTTACAATATTCTTATCAGTGCGATAAAAGTTTAGCTATCAGTGTTTATGAGGTCAGAATATCAGAGATAAGGCTTCACATGAGCGGTCAGTTCAAAATAAATAAAATGAAATCATAAAAAATTGCCCTCAAGGTGTCCATAGCATTTACATTATAATGTCAGGAGTAGTGTTCAGTGAATCGGAGTAAAATTACTTGACTTTGACAAAGTTCAGGAAAAATTTCATTCGTAATTAATTCTAATTTCCTCACGCTTCTTGGTAGCGAATTGTACTTTTTCTAAAATAGCGGCTACACGTGTTACAAAGTGAAAGTAAGAATCCCGGGAATGCGATATGACCAATAATGCTGTGCAGCCAGCCAATCAGCAGATCCCCTGTGATGTCACAGCCCTATAAAAGCCTCATCCAGAATGGTGGTCACCATTTTACTGTGAACTGAGCACAGGGAGAGACATGGCAATTGCTAGGGACAGTATTTTAGCAAATTTATAATTGTAGAATATTGTCTAGGGAGAATGCAGGGACAATGCCGGCTGAGTGTAATCACCTGGTGCATCTTGTTGACCTGCTGCACCATTTATATTTAATCTGTTCTATTATAAATAGTCTTAGGCCTCTTTCACACGGGCATCACGGATTCAGTCCGGATGCGTTCCGGAAACTCCGCATGCATCCGCACCAATCCGCACGCATTGGCAGTCAGTTCTGACTGCGATTGCGTACGTTCGTTCAGTTTTTTCCGCGCGGGTGCGAAGCGTTTTGATGCGTTTTTCATGCGCGTGATAAAAAACTGAATGTTTACAAACAACATCTCTAAGCAACCATCAGTGAATCACGCGGATGCAATGCGTGATTCACGCAGAACCATTCACTTCAATTCACTTCAAGCAGAATATAGAACATGCTGCGATTTTCACGCAACGGCAAACTGATGCGTGAAAAACATCGCTCATGTGAAAAGTCCCATTGAAATGAATGGGTCAGGATTCAGTGCGGGTGCAATGCGTTCGCATCACGCATTGCACCCGCGCGGAAATCTCGCCCATGTGAAAGGGGCGAGACTCAACAAGCAGTCTAATATATAGGCGCATTTATCTAGTTCATCTGCTGCGCCATTCATACTTAATCTGCTCTGTTATGCATAGACTGAGGTCAAATAACTCCTTGTATTAGGGTTAAAACAAGATGGGCTGAACATGCGTGTCATTGGTTATCAGAATGAACTACATAGATCACTCCACCAACTGGACCCAAATTCATTGTAGCTAATACGTTCTTATAACGAAAAAATTAGTCAGCATCATTATTGCAGTCGTTTATGGTCGGAACTACAATGGTATTACCAGACAAATTGTTCCACCAACTGGACTCAAATTCATTATTCCTAGCTACCATGTTCTCTTATGGAAAATTTTATTCTGCATCATGACAGCCATGACAAATTCTACATCAATGTGCAATGAGATTTTAGCCCATGTGGATTTCTCCATAAAGTCTGTGATCCCTCCATGCTATGAACTTAATGGTATTATGCTTTCAACATGTATTTGGGTTCAAACCAGATGGGCCGAACTTGCTGGATGGATCAAACATGGCAGCTGGATTATCGTCATACAGTAGGAGAGTTCTTGGTTATCGGAATTAACCATATAAATCACTCCACCAACTCGACCCAAATTCATTGCAGCTAATACATTCTTTTATTCAGTGTTTGGTCAGAGTTTGCATTAGTATTTAATGAGAATTTGTAAGCCAAAAGCCGGAGTGGGTCCAAAACACAGATGAGATGCAAATAATTCCATTACATATTATCTCTGTTTTGGACCCACTCTTGTTTTTGGCTTACAATTACTGATGAAATACTGATGCAAAACACTAACAAAATACTGACCATCTGTAAGAGGCTTAATGGACTCTCAAAATACAGTATTTTTTTTTTTTGTTTTATGTTCTTCTGATGGATCAGAAGAATGGAAACATAGACAGTGTTGTTAACAAGCCTCACTGCATCTGCCCCCTCTCACCACTCTGTTCTGGGTCCACCTTTGTCATGGTTAGTGCCACTGCTACTGCTGCCGCCATCACCTTTTTCTGGCACCCCCCCCCATATGTTAAAAAATTGTACCCCCTCACAGTAGTATTGCCCTCATTGTACAAACTTCACAGTAATTTTGTACAGAGGTGTGCCCCCTCACAGTAGTTATACCCACATTGTGCCCTCTCACAGTAGTTATGCCCACATTGTGCCCCCTCACACTTGTAAAGCCCTCTTTGCGCCCCTTCACAGTAATAATCCCCATTGTGTCCCCTTCACAGTAATAATCCCCATTGTGCCCCCTTTATAATAATAATGCCCACTGTGCCCTATTTATAGTAATAATGTCCACTGTGCCCTCTTCACAGTAATAATGCCCACTGTGCCCCCTTCACAGTAATAATGCCGTCTGTGCCCCCTTCATTGTAGTAATGCCCTCTGGCTCTGTGCCTCCTTCAAAGTAAAAATGCCCTCTGTGCCCCCTCCAGAGTAGTAATGCCCTCTCTGCCCCCCGCCATAGTAAAAAGGGCCTTTGTGCCCCCCCTCCAGAGTAGTAATGCCCTCTGTGCCCCCCTCCAGAGTCGTAATGCCCTCTGTGCCCCGCCATAGGTAAAAAGGCCCTTTGTGCCCCCTCCAGAGTAGTAATGCCCTCTGTGCCCCTCTCCAGAGTAGTAATGCCCTCTGTGCCCCCCTTCAGCGTAAGTAATGCCCTCTGTGCCCCCTCCAGAGTAGTAATGCCCCCTGTGCCCCCTCAGAGTAGTAATGCCCCCTGTGCCCCTCCCAAATTAGTAATGCCCTCTGTGCCCCCTCCAGAGTAGTAATGCCCTCTGTGCCCCCTCCAGAGTAGTAATGCCCTCTGTGCCCCTCCAGAGTAGTAATGCCCCTGTTCCCTCCAGAGTGCTAATTCCCCCTATGCCCCCTCCACAGTAGTAATGCCCCTCTGTAATTAAAAAGGCAAACAAAAAAAACACAGCAGCTACTCACCTTGTCCCGTTCCTGAAGTCCTCTCTACTCTGCAGGCACAGATCGCTCTGCAGGAAAGTGTGGGTGGAGCTTATGCAAATTTCTGGGCTGCAGGCTCCGCCCACACATTCCAGCAGCGCGATCCGTGCCTGCAGCCTGAATGGTGGAGCGGGGAGAAGTCTCTCTGCTTCACCATTCAAAGCGCTGCGGGCCTGAGGGAGAGGAGGAGCGCAGGGAGGTGAGTGACAGGACCCAGCTCCCTGTGCTCCAGCAATGAGCGCTTCCATCTGTATTGGAACTGAGAGCTGGCACCTGGGGCGGACCACACCCCCCGCCCCCACCTTAGTACGCCACTGGCGGCCACTATTGTCATGGTTACTGCCACTGTTGCTGCTGCCCCAACCGTCCCCACTCTGTCATGGGGCCACTACTTGAATCTTGGGGCACTACACAGTTAAATCCACAGTGATAAATTTGACCTGATGCTTTTATTAACCTGTAATACTGATGCACAGTAATTCCACACTTAACAGAAGCGGTTAGCTATGAATCTTGGTGCTAGATTACAACTGCCTGTAATACGGCACAGTACCTACAAAACAGATAAACTATGAATGTGGGTGCACTAGAACGTAATGTACTCTTCGATATCCTCTCCCTGCACTTTTCCTGCACTGTGCTTCCAGTTTAAGTTCCAAGCCTTCACAGTGAGATGCATATGATTAGCCTGGGTATACTAGATTTATTGGAATTCGTGACAAATTAATTCGGAAAAAAATCTAATTTCTTAAAGAACTTCGGCGAATCGTCCAATTTGAATTTTTGAAAACTTCTCTCATGTCTACTCAGGACCTATCCTCAAGGTTAATCAATTTGCAGCATAGACTACCTTCAGTTTCAGAACTACCTTATTCTCCAGTTTCATTATACATTTTTCTAACATTTATCTCCAATTATATTTGTGTCGTCAATTAATAGAGAAAATACAGCTCTTAGACTGGCCTCTTGTTTAGCTATATCAGTGACTGTGGCATTGCATTTGTTTATTTCTGCAAAATGTCCTCAAGTGGGTGACCTGTGGTTTTATCGCTGTTACTATTTCCCAGTAGGGATTATTGTGCAAGTTTAGTTTTGGCCACTCCCATTGGTGAATGTAGGAATTTATCCATTATCTCCACTGCCCGCTTTTTTATCAGCGTCTTTAGGGGATGTGTCTCCAAGGGACTTATGTTCACCTTTAGGTAGCATTTATTATTTATTGCTATTCTATCTAACCCCTTAAGGACCCTTGACATACTAGTACATCATAGCAGTGAGTGACTTGCTGACCTTTGACATACTAGTACGTCATGATGATTGGGCGGGTACAGGAGCTGTGCGAGCCCGATCAATGCCCTGCTGTATCAGTTGGCATCGCTGTAAACGCAGATGCCGGTGGATTAACCAATTATATGCTGCGATCAACACTGACTGCCGCATATACGAGGATCTCAGGGGGAGAAGGCTCCTTCTGCCTCTCCATTGGCCCCAAGCGCTGCTGTATCAGGGGCCGATGGCTGCCATGGCAACTCCAGGCCTCGTAAAGCCCTCGAAAGCCCTCGAGGTCTGCCATATGCGGAATCTTGTGAGACCCAGCCCCCAGGCTGGGTCTCGCAGGCACACTGTCAGTCTGAAACAGTTTCAATGTAGTACAATACAGCATGTATTGTACCACATTGAAACAGGGATCAGGCCCTGAAATGTTGAATTCTCTGTACTGGGATAAATATAAAAAGTCAAAAAAGTGTTTTAATAAAAAAGGAAAAGTTTACAGTAAAAAAAAGTGCCCCATTCCCTTCATCAAGTGATTTTTAATTAAAAAAAAAATGTAATAAAAATAGATTACTGGGAGGGGCTGGAGAAGATCCAGCAGTCATGGTCCATATCGGTACCAATGACAAAGTTAGAGGTAGGGGGAGTGTCCTTAAAAATGATTTTAGAGATCTAGGGCATAAGCTTAGGGCAAGGACCTCCAAGGTAGTGTTTTCCGAAATACTGCCTGTACCACGAGCCACACAAGAAAGGCAGCGGGAGATTAGGGAGGTAAACAAGTGGCTCAAGAACTGGTGTAGGAAGGAGGGGTTTGGGTTCCTGGAGAACTGGGCCGACTTCTCTGTCGGCTACAGGCTCTATCGTAGGGATGGGCTGCACCTCAATGGGGAAGGGGCAGCTGTTTTGGGGGAGAAGATGGCTAGAAGGCTGGAGGAGTGTTTAAACTAGGGACTGGGGGGGAGGGTAACTACATTATAGGAGGGGAAGATAGTGCAGATAGAGACCTGGGGCAAGGTAATGGAACTGGGGGAGGAATGGAAGGAGGAACTAGAACAGATCAGAAGGAAAGGTGTAGGGTAAGAAATATACACCAACCTCTTAATTGTTTGTACACTAATGCCAGAAGCCTAGCTAATAAAACTGGTGAACTGGAATTAGTGATGTGTGAGGAGGACTATGACATAGTGGGAGTAACTGAGACATGGCTGGATGATAGCTATGACTGGGCAGTTAACGTACAGGGTTACAATCTTTTTAGAAAGGATCGTCAAAACCGGAGAGGGGGAGGGGTCTGCCTTTATGTAAAGTCATGCCTAAAGCCCACACTCCGGGAAGATATAAATGAGGGACATGAAGATGTGGAGTCACTGTGGGTAGAAATAAATGGAGCCAAAAACAATAATAAAATACTAATAGGGGTTTATTATAAACCACCCAATATATCAGAGACCACAGAAAATCTACTTGTAAATGAAATAGACGAGGCGGCAAATCATAATGAGGTCGTTATTATGGGGGACTTCAACTACCTAGATATAGACTGGGAAACTGAAACCTGTACATCTCATAAAGGAAACAGGTTCTTGGAAATAACCAAAGACAATTACCTTTCCCAACTGGTTCAGGACCCCACTAGAGGGACGGCCATACTGGACTTAGTATTAACCAATAGACCTGACAGAACAACAGGTGTGCAGGTTGGGGGACACTTGGGAAACAGTGACCATAACATAATAACCTTCCAATTGTCATTCAAAAGAGCGTTTCTTCAGGGAGGAACAAAAATACCAAACTTCAAAAAAGCAAAATTTAGCCAACTAAGAGAGGCCATAGGCCTAACTAACTGGGACAAAGTCCTCAAAAATAAAAATACAGCCACAAAATGGGATATTTTTAAAAGCATCCTAATATCTAATTGTGAGAGGTACATACCATATAGGAATAAAATAATAAGAAACAAGAAAAAACCAATGTGGATAAATAGAACTGTAAAGAAAGCAATAAATGACAAAAAGAAAGCATTTAAATCACTAAAACAGGAGGGGAGTGAGGAAGCATTGAAAAACTATAAGGAAAAAAATAGAATATGTAAAAGACACATAAAAACAGCCAAACTAGAGACCGAGAGATTAATCGCCAAAGAGAGTAAAACTAACCCTAAAATGTTCTTCAATTATATAAATACTAAAAAGTATAAACCTGAAGGTGTCGGCCCCTTACAGAGTAATGAGGGGGGAGTAGCAGAGAGCGATGAGGAGAAAGCGAAGCTGCTAAATAACTTTTTCTCCACTGTATTCACTGAGGAAAATAAAATGTCAGATGAAATGCAGAGTATAAAAGTAAATTCCCCTTTAAAAGTGTCCTCTCTGACCCAGGAAGAGGTGCAGCAACGTCTTAAAAATATTAAAATAGACAAATCACCAGGACCGGATGGCATACACCCCCGTATCCTAAGAGAATTAAGTAATGTCATCGACAGACCCTTATTTCTGATATTTAAGGACTCTATACTGACGGGGAGTGTTCCACAGGATTGGCGCATAGCAAATGTGGTGCCAATATTCAAAAAGGGTCCAAAACAGAGCCTGGAAACTATAGGCCGGTAAGTTTAACGTCTGTTGTGGGTAAACTGTTTGAAGGTTTTCTGAGAGATGCTATCTTGGAGTACCTCAATGAAAATAAGCAAATAACTCCATATCAGCATGGCTTCATGAGGGATCGGTCATGTCAAACCAATTTAATCAGTTTCTATGAGGAGGTAAGTTCTAGACTTGACCGTGGCGACTCAATGGATGTCGTATATTTGGACTTCTCCAAAGCGTTTGACACTGTACCACATAAAAGGTTAGTATACAAAATGAGAATGCTTGGCCTGGGAGAAAATGTCTGTATGTGGGTAAGTAACTGGCTTAGTGATAGAAAACAGAGGGTGGTTATTAACGGTACATACTCAGATTGGGTCACTGTCACTAGTGGAGTACCACAGGGGTCTGTATTGGGTCCTATTCTCTTCAATATATTTATTAATGATCTTGTAGAAAGCTTGCACAGTAAAATATCAATTTTTGCAGATGACACTAAACTGTGTAAAGTAATTAACACAGAAGAGGACAGTGCACTGCTACAGCAGGATCTGGATAGACTGGAGGCTTGGGCAGAAAAGTGGCAGATGAGGTTTAACACTGACAAATGTAAGGTTATGCATATGGGAAGGAATAATGCCAGTCACCAGTACATACTAAATGGTAAAGCATTGGGTAACTCTGACATGGAAAAGGACCTAGGAATTTTAGTGAACAGCAAACTAAGCTGCAGAAACCAGTGTCAGACAGCTGCTGCCAAGGCCAATAAGATAATTGGTTGCATCAAAAGAGGCATAGATGCCCGTGATGAGAACATAGTCCTGCCACTTTACAAATCACTAGTCAGACCACATATGGAGTACTGTGTACAGTTCTGGCTCCTGTGAACAAGGCAGACATAGCAGAGCTGGAGAGGGTTCAGAGGAGGGCAACTAAAGTAATAACTGGAATGGGTGGACTACAGTACCCAGAAAGATTATCAAAATTAGGGTTATTCACTTTAGAAAAAAGACGACTGAGGGGAGATCTAATAACTATGTATAAATATATCAGAGGTCAGTACAGAGATCTCTCCCATCATCTATTTATCCCGAGGACTGTGACTGTGACGAGGGGACATCCTCTGCGTCTGGAGGAAAGAAGGTTTGTACATAAACATAGAAGAGGATTCTTTACGGTAAGAGCAGTGAGACTATGGAACTCTCTGCCTGAGGAGGTGGTGATGGTAAGTTCACTAAGAGAGTTCAAGAAGGGCCTGGATGTATTTCTGGAGGGTAATAATATTACAGGTTATAGTTACTAGAGAGGGGTCGTTGATCCAGGGATTTATTCTGATTGCCTGACTGGAGTCGGGAAGGAATTTTTCCCCCTAAAGTGAGGAAAATTGGCTTCTACCTCACAGGGTTTTTTTGCCTTCCTCTGGATCAACTTGTAGGAAAACAGGCTGAACTGGATGGACAGATGTCTTTTTTCGGCCTTACAAACTATGTTACTATGTTACTAGATATTGCCATGTCTGTAACGAGTGGCTCTATAAAAATATCATGAACTACCTCAGCGTAATTTACAGCGTAAATTTAAAAAAAAAAATTAAAAAAATTGTGCCAAAAAAGTGTAATAAAAAAATGGAGGGACATACACTGTAGGGAGAGAAGCACACTAGGCAGAGATAGAAATCGCTCAAAAAAGACCCAAAAGCCCTTTTAAGGGCTATTATATCTGGCATAAAGCAATATTTTATTATTTTTGGGGTGTTTAAAGGTGGCGAAAATAGCACTAGGTGGCCTGCCATTAATGCCACAAGTGCTGCTGCTGCTGCATGCTGTAGGATACTCTCTGTATACTATATACCTGACATACTTTGCTATAATTTCTGCTGTTAAGCCCGCAGTACTTCTTTTGCGTCTTGCTTTTGCACCAGGAGGGACTTGTGTAGGGATAGAATTTCTATAGGCAGGGTTAGTATCATTGTTCAAAAGACACAAAAGTTCATTGTTAAATCCTTCTGCATTTTTTTTTGTGGCAAAAAGAACCCAAGTATGCCCTGTCAGTAACGCTAGGTGCACAGCGTATTACAACCGTTCAAAAGTCTATGTAGCTGACATCCGTTGTTACATTTAATACCGTTAATTTAGGCCGCAGTTCTAAAGATGAGCGAGCACTAAAATGCTCGGGTGCTCGTTATTCGAGTCAAATTTTTCCGGATGCTCGGGTGCTCGTTTCGAATAACGAACCCCATTGAAGTCAATGGGAGACTCGAGCATTTTTTGCAGGGGACCAAAACTCTGCACAGGGAAGGTTGCGTGAAAACCTGGAAACCTCAGAAAATGATGGAAACACCACGGAAATGGACAGGAAACAGCAGGGGCAGCATGCATGGATGCCTCTGAGGCTGCCTAATCGTACCATTATGCCAAATTCTAGCCAACAGCCTGGTGGTGACCCTCAAGACAATTGTGCTGACCCAGACCAAGATGGGCAAGGCACATGCCCATCACATGTTAGTAAAGCACCCAACTAGGTGCAACGAAGGTCCATCACCGCCTGCGGGTGACACCACTGCCCATGCTGGCACTGCTGTCCTATCCCCCGCCCCACGACGCAGGCATAAGCGTCTCCCTCCCCGCACCCACCCAGTAGTCCACAGCGTACACAAAGTTCTACCAGCACAGTGCCCAGCTCTCCCCATCCCAGACGGGCAAACACGCACCCACCACCCACCCACCCTGTCCTTGGCAGACACAAAGACCTCCAAGCACAGTGCCAGCTTTCCTAATTCCAGACGGGCTAAGACGCACACTGCACCCACCTATTAGTCTCCACAAGTGGGTGGGTGCAGAGCCTTTTAGTGCCCCTCAAGACAATGTTTGTGTGCCATGGCCTGGTAGTAACCCTCCTTGAAGTTGTGGGGGAGAGGCCGCCAGTGACCCTCAAGACAATTTTGGCCGACAGTGTAGTGGCGAGCCTCCAAAAAATCGTGGGTGAGAGCCTGGAGGTGACCCTCAGAAACAAATGGTTTAAAAAAGCATGGTGGTGCACCCCTGAATGACAGTCTGTGACTGAGATTGCAGGTGAACCCGCTAAAATTGTAGTCTAGCACACCTTGGTGGTGAACCCCTAAATTACAAAGTTTGACTAAGATTGCAGTTTACAGCATGGGGGTGAACCCCAGGATGACTTGTTAAGACTGAGATTGCAGTTTACAGCATGGCGGTGAACCCCAGAGTGGCTTGGTTAGACTAAGATAGCAGATGAACCACCCAAAAATTTAGCCTGACACAGCATGGCGGTGACTACAGTCCAGTGAACAATTCTGTGGTGTGTGGTACAGTAGCCGCAGTCTAGAAAATGTGTTTTTTCTCTCACTTATATATACTACAGTCCAGTGAAAAATTGTGTGGTGTGCGGTACACTAGCCAGAGTCTAGAAAATATACATTTTTTCTCTCAGTTATATATACTACAGTGCAGTGAAAAATTCTGTTGTGTGCTGCACACTAGCCGGAGTCTAGAAAATATACGTTTTTTCTCTCAGTTATATATACTACAGTGCAGTGAAAAATTTTGTCGTGTGCTGCACACTAGCCGGAGTCTAGAAAATATACGTTTTTTCTCTCAGTTATATATCCTACAGTGCAGTGAAAAATTGAGTGGTTTGTGGTACAATAGCCACAGTCTAAAGACTACGTTTTTTCTCTCAGTTATATATCCTACAGTGCAGTGAAAAATTCTGCCGTGTGCTGCACACTAGCCGGAGTCTAGAAAATATACGTTTTTTTCTCTGTTATATATCCTACAGTGCAGTGAAAAATTCTGTGTAGTGCGGTACACTAGCAGAAGTCTAAAGAATACGTTTTTTCTCTCAGATCCATTTAATACAGTCCAGTGAAAAATTCTGTGTTGTGCAGTACACTAGCAGCAGTCTAAAGAATACGTTTTTTCTCTCAGATCCATTTAATACAGTCCAGTGAAAAATTCTGTGTTGTGCGGTACACTAGCAGCAGTCTAGAGAATACATTTTTTCTCTCGGATCCATTTAATACAGTCCAGTGAACAATTCTGTGTTGTGTGGTACACTAGCAGCAGTCTAGAGAATACGTTTTTTCTCTCAGATATATTTAATACAGTCCAGTGAAAAATTCTGTGGTGTGTGGTACACTAGCCGCAGTCTAGAGAATACGTTTTTGGCCTCAGATATTAATTCTACAGTTTAGTGATTACACAAAATGTTGAACCCAAGGGCTAAGGGTCGATGACGAGGACGTGGGCGTCCAAGTGATGTAGGGGGGCAGAGGCCGTGGTCCTGGACAGGGTGACACAGTACCTACTGATGAGGGAGCAGTGGAACGCCACAGAGTTTCGCTCCCTAGCTTCATCTCGCAACTTACAGGGTCACGTGGTACACCACTATTGAAACCACAACAGTGCGAACAGGTGATGACGTGGATAGCTGATAATGTGTCCAGTAATTTATCCACCACCCAGTCTTCCACGCAGTCCACCCATGCTAGCCAAGGGAGTAGACCTCTGGCTCCTCCAGCTCAACCTCCTTCCTCCCAGCCTGGCCCCCCCATGGAAAGTATGGATTCAGATCCGGCATACTCCCAGGAATTCTTTTCAGGACCATTCCCACAAACCACTGCTCAGCAGTGTCACGAGTCACAAACCACTGCTCAGCAGCAACCAGAGCAGTTCCTCTGTCCCGATGACCAAAATTTCAAACTTTTGCAGTCTGTGGGTGATGAGAGTGTGGACTTAGTGCAAGTAGTGTGTCAAGAGGTGTCGGATGATGATGATGATGAGACACGGTTGTCAGACAGTGACGTTGTTGTCAGGGCAGTAAGTCCGAGGGGGGAGCAGAGTGAGGAATCGGAGGAAGAGCTGGTGGATGATGAGTAGAGATGAGCGAGCACTAAAATGCTCGGGTGCTTGTTATTCGAGTCAAATTTTTCCTGATGCTCGGTTGCTCGTT
>ONZH01007212.1:0-29913 GCA_900303285.1 Rhinella marina
GCACGCTAGCCAGGGCAGGCCAGCACCTCCAAGGCGTACAGCGCCAGTTCAGGCCACGTGTCCAGCTTTGAAACCCAGTAGTTGTATGGAGCAGAGTGATCGCTATGGACGTTGGTATGGTCAGCTAGGTACTCCCTCACCATCTTTCTGTACAGCTCCCCCCTACTCTGCCTAGACTGGGGACAGGTGACAGTGTTTTGCTGGGGTGACATAAAACTGGCAAAGGCCTTGGAGAGCGTTCCCCTGCCAGTGCTGGACAAGCTGCCTGCTCGCCTCCTCTCCCCCGCTACTTGGCCCACAGAACCATGCCCTCTGCCGCTAGCGGCGTCAGATGGGAAGGATTGTTTCAGCTTGTGCACCAGGGCCTGTTGATATCTATTCACTCTCATACTCCTTTCCTCTGCAGGGATGAGAGTGGAAAGGTTCTGCTTGTACCGTGGGTCCAGGAGAGTGAACACCCAGTAATCGGTGTTTGAAAAAATTCTTCTAACGCGAGGGTCACGGGATAGGCAGCCTAACATGAAGTCTGCCATGTGCGCTAGAGTCCCAACACGTAAGAATTCCCTCTCCTCACTGGCCTGACTCTCCATTTCCTCCTCCTCCTCCTCCTCCAAGCCCTCCTCTTCAGCCCATACATGCTCAAGAGTTAAGGACTGAGCACTGGTACCCTCTACTGTCTCGCCGACATTCTCCTCCTCTTCCTCCTCATCCTCATCCCCCTCCTCCGATACGCGCTGAGAAACAGACCGGAGGGTGCTCTGGCTATCAAGCGACGTATCTTCCTCCACCTTCTCTTGTGACAAGCGCAAAGCATCCGACTTCATGCTGAGCAGTGAGTTTTTCAACAGGCAAAGCAGCGGGATGGTGAGGCTGATAATGGCGGCATCGCCGTTGACCATCTGTGTTGACTCCTCAAAGTTGCTCAACACCTGGCAGATATCAGACATCCACGTCCACTCCTCATTGTAGACTTGAGGAATCTGAGTGAACTGACTACCAGTTCTGGTGGAAGTTGACATCTGGCAGTCTACAATCGCTCTGCGCTGCTGGTAAACTCTGGATAACATGTTTAATGTCAAATTCCATCATGTGGGCACGTCGCACAACAGTTGGTGAGCGGGCAGTTGTAGGCGGCGCTGCGCTGCCCTGAGAGAGCAAGCATCTGTGGTGGACTTGCGGAAATGCGCACAGATGCGGCGCACCTTGGTGAGCAAATCAGACAGATTGGGGTATGTCTTGAGGAACCGCTGAACTATTAGATTGAACACGTGGGCCAGGCATGGCACATGTGTCAGTCTGCCAAGTGGCAGAGCCGCCATTAGGTTACGCTCGTTTTCACACACAACCATGCCTGGCTTGAGGTTCAGCGGTGCCAGCCACAGATTGGTCTGCGCCGTGATGCCCTGTAACAGCTCTTGGGCGGTGTGTCTTTTGTCACCTAAGCTCAGCAGTTTTAGCACCTCCTGCTGGCGCTTTCCCACGGCACTGCTGCTGCGCCTAGAGCTACCAACTGAAGGCGCCGTGCCCATGGATGGTAAATTGGAGGAGGAGGTGGAAGAGGAGGAGGGGTCGGAGGAGGAGGCATAGTACGTCTGAGAGACCGTGACCGAGGTAGGCCCTGCAATCCTCGGTGTGGGCAGTACATGAGCGGCCCCAGGGTCAGACTCGGTCCCAGCCTCCACCAAGTTAACCCAATGTGCCGTCAGTGATATATAGTGTCCCTGCCCGGCAGCACTTGTCCACGTGTCCGTGGTTAGGTGGACCTTCTCAGAAACAGTGTTGGTCAGGTCACAGATGATGCTCTGTGACACGTGCTGGTGTAGGGATGGGACGGCACATCTGGAAAAATAGTGGCGGCTGGGGACCGAATACCGAGGGGCAGCCACCGCCATGAGGTTGCGAAAGGCCTCGGTCTCTACCAGCCTATAGGGCAGCATCTGCAGGCTCAGCAATTTGGAGATGTGGACTTTGAGGGCTTGGGCATGTGGGTGGGTGGAACTGTATTTCCTCTTGCACTCCAGCGTCTGCTGTAAAGACAGCTGAACGCTGCACTGGGACACATTGGTGGACACTGTGGAGGATCGTGGAGGCGAAGGTTTGGTTTTCCGGCGGGAGGCGCTCCTGCCGTGGTCCTGGGCAGGGGGTTGACTAGCAGAGGCAGCGAGTGGTGGCACCCCTGCTGATCCTGGTGTGGCGCAGGTTGCACACCACAGTACGTTGGTCATCCTCACTTTCTTTAAAGAACCTCCAGACTTGCGAACATCTAGGCCTCGCCACGGGAGCTTCACTACGTGAAACAGTTGCTGCTGATGCACCAGCTCTGGCCCGGCCTCTCCTTCTGGCCACACCACTGCCTCTTCCAACCTGTTCTGGTGCAGCATTTGACTCCGCCTCAGAAGCACTGTCTTCACTCGGCTTCTCAACCCAGCTTGGGTCAGTCACCTCATCATCCTCAGATTCCTCAGTCTGCTCAACCCTCGGACTTCCTGCCCTGACAACAACTTCACCACTGTCTGACAACCGTGTCTCCTCATCATCTGACACCTCTTTACACACTTCTTCCACTAAGTCAACATTTTCATCATCATCACCCACAGACTGCGACAGTTGGAAAACTTGGGCATCGGGAAAGAGGTCAGCAGCAACCTGAGAAGTTGTTTGTGACTCTGGGAAGGGTCCAGAAAACAGTTCCTCAGAGTATGCTGGATCGCATTCCAAATTTTCCTGGGAGGGGGCAGACAGGGGGGAAGGAGGTTGAGGTGAAAGAGCCAGATGAGTGCTCCCTTGGGTAACGTGGGTGGACTGCGTGGAAGACTGACTGGTGGACAAATTACTTGAAGCATTGTCCACAATCCATGACATCACCTTTTCGCACTGTTGTGGTTTCAACAGTCCTCTACCACGTGTCCCTGTAAGTTGAGACATGAAGCTAGGGAGTGTAGCTCTGCGGCATTCCCCTGCTCCCTCATTAGCAGGTACTGTCTCACCCTGCCCAGGACCACGGCCTCTGCCCCCTGCAGTAATTGAATGCCCACGCCCACGCCCTCGTCCTCGACCCTTAGCCCTGGGGTTCAACATTTTCTGTATATAAATGTATTATATGTACAAAAAAAATGGGCCTGCTGTACTGAAACCCACAAACTTGTTCAATCTGAACAAGAAAATATATAGGTGGATAAGGTAGAGCAAAATTACGTATGTTATTACGTACCGTGCAGTATGGAGCAATTACACTGAAACTATTAGATTAGGCAGACTTGGTCTGCTTAAGTGCTACCCAGACAAATGTCGCACAGAGATTTTTGTAATGTAGCTGTATCAGTGAGAGCAAAAGACCTTTTTTAATTACGTGACGTACAGAATGTGTCACCTGGACAGAAAATATGGATTGTGCTTTGTATATAGGTGGATAAGTTAGAGCTAAATTACGTATGTTATTACGTACCGTGCAGTATGGAGCAATTACACTGAAACTATTAGATCAGGCAGACTTGGTCTGCTTAAGTGCAACCCAGACAAATGTCGCACAGAGATTTTTGTAATGTAGCTGTATCAGTGAGAGCAAAAGACCTTTTTTAATTACGTGACGTACAGAATGTGTCACCTGGACAGAAAATACGGAGTGTGGTTTGTGGTGAGTGGACAGCTGAACTGTGACACACAGAATGGTTCCACACAGCTGTATGAAATGGATTTGTATCACTGAGATAAAACAACAAAAAAAATATTTTTTTATATATATATTTTTTTATATTTATATATATATATATTATATATTATAAATATATATATATATATATATATATATGTGTGTTTTTTTAACGTGACGTGCAGAAACTATCAGAGAGCAAACTCAGCCCCTGCTGACTGTGGCTATTTTGACTGCAACCCAGACAAATGTCGCACTGAGATTTTTGTAATCTAGCTGTATCAGTGACAGCAAAAGACCTTTTTTAATTACGTGACGTACAGAATGTGTCACCTGGACAGAAAATACGGAGTGTGGTTTGTGGTGAGTGGACAGCAGAACTGTGACACACAGAATGGTTCCACACAGCTGTATGAAATGGATGTGTATCACTGAGATAAAACAACAAAAAAACTATTTTTTTATATATTTATTTTATATTTTTTTTATAGATATATTTTTTTAACGTGACGTGCAGAAACTATCAGAGCAAACTCAACTCCTGCTGACTGTGGCTATTTTCACTGCAACCCAGACAAATGTCGCACAGAGATTTTTCTAATGTAGCTGTATCAGTGAAAGCAAAAGACCGTATTTGATTACGTGACGTACAGTATGGGTCACCTGGACAGAAAATACGGATTGTGGTTTGTGGTGACTGGACAGCTGAACTGTGACACACAGAATGGTTCCACACAGCTGTATGAAATGGATTTGTATCACTGAGATAAAACAATAAAAAAAAAATAGTTCTATATGGCGATAGCTGCACTACTAGTGCCAGCCACCCCAGCCAGGAGACAAAAAAATGGTCTTGTAGCCCTTAGAAGGGCTCTTGGGTTCTTTAGATATCACTCCTGCCTAACAGAGAACTAAATCCAGGCCCTAACACTCTCCCTGAAACGCAGCAGATCTGTCCCTAACCACATCCAGACAGCATCTGAGCTGAGCTCCGCGGGCATTCACTAGTATATTCCAGGGTCACCTGTTCAGGCCAGCCAACCTCTGCTATCGACATGTAAGGGCCCCACGTGATGCTGGGTGTACCGCAGAGTCTCCTGGCTTGTGATTGGCTGAATTTATAGGCGCCAAAAATTCAAAATGCGGGAGATGCCATTTCCTCAAGCATGGCGAGATACTCGTCCGAGCAGCGAGCACTTACGAGTACCGTAATACTCGAACGAGCACCAAGCTCGGACGAGCATTCTCGCTCATCTCTATTTGTACACAAACATAGAAGAGGATTCTTTACGGTAAGAGCAGTGAGACTATGGAACTCTCTGCCTGAGGAGGTGGTGATGGTAAGTTCACTAAAAGAGTTCAAGAGGGTCCTGGATGTATTTCTGGAGGGTAATAATATTTCAGGTTATAGTTACTAGAGATGGGTCGTTGTTCCAGGGAGTAATTCTGATTGCCTGATTGGAGTCGGGAAGGAATTTTATTCCCTAAAGTGGGGAAAATTGGCTTCTACCTCACAGGGTTTTTTTTGCCTTCCTCTGGATCAACTTGTAGGAAAACAGGCAGAACTGGATGGACAGATGTCTTTTTTCGGCCTTATAAACTATGTTACTATGTTTACATCGCGGGGCATGTCAGAACCATCACATGATCGGGATGCGGTCACGTGATGCATCACGTGTCTGCTCTCGTGAGATCTCAAGCATAATGAAGAATGAGGACTTGCACCACCACATTGCATTTGTTTTGCTGGCGCTCAGGTGTAGTAGTTTCTATTGTAATTTCATTTGCCCACATGGAGTGTTTTCTTTGGATATTGCACATTTAAAAGTCGTGTCCCTTAGTGATGACGCCACCCGCAGACGAAGGTACGCCGAAACGCGCATCGGGGCTGGAGCCATCGCGGAGCTGACACACCATGGGTAAATTGTTTGTCCATATATTTTTTTGTGGGATATGTGAATATGCACTTGCACTTTATTTCTATGTTATTTTCAATGGCACATTTCCTTTTCCTTTGGTGTAGTCATTTCTGCTGATGCCGCCTTTTCCTGCATATGTTTTTACTATGTCATGTATTTATAATTAATCAATAAAATATTTGTGGTATATTTTTTGAAATATTGGTAGCGGTCTGGCATTTTTTATCGGTGTTTTTTGTCTAATGTGTTGCCATAGGCTTTTTTGCTTTGTCAAAACTTTTTTCTTTTGTATATGTGCATGAGGCGGATACCCTTTGTGGATTTAATTGTAGGATTTTTTTGCTGGCCTTTTTTTAGGTTTTTAATTTAATGTATGTGTGTGTCATTAAAAGAAATCGACAGCATCGCCAATAACAGTGACCTCTACAGCACCCCGCACCCTTAACAGTGAAGCCTACATCCCCCCATAACAGTGACCTCCACAGCAGCTGCCCCTTTAATTATGGCCCCTGCCTCCTTAACAGTGACCTCCACAGTGTCCGTCCCTTTAACAGTGACCTTCACAGCGGCCTGCCCCCTTAACAGTAACATCCACAGTGAATGCCCCTTTAACAGTGACCTCCACAGTGCCTGCTCCTTTAACAGTGACCACCACTGTGCCCGCTCCTTTAACAGTGACCATCACAGCGTCCTACTCGCTTAATAGTGACCTACACAGTTCCCGCCCCCTTAACAGTGACCTCCACAGCGCCCTAACCGCTAGGGCTACACGATGACGTGTCGTCAGACATTTTGTCGCACCAATGTCGTGTAGCAATTTATATAATTATAGGCTATAGTGTCGCACTGCGATTTATTGTGACATGCTGTGACTGCGACACGACAGTCACAAAAAATCCATTCAATATGGATTTTTGTGCGACTGTCGCATCGCAGTCTGTCACATGTTGCAGTGCAACACTATAGACTATCATTATAAAAATTGTTGCGCAACCTAAATGTCGTGTGACACATGTAGCAGTGTAGTTGTGCCCTATGGCTGAGTTGTTATGGAAACCTGTGTGCATGTAGAGAGTATGGCAGTTGGGATTTGAAGAGAAAGACTTCCAGGCTAATATTGGCTAATGCAGGTCAATATCTCAGGAATGGTACGTCCTAGAGAGCTGAGACCCGGTCTAAAACCTTCCCAGACACCTGATGTACCTATGTGGCGAATTTGGTGAAGATCGGTTTAGTTGTTTGGTCGCGATTAAAGAACAGACAGACAGACAGAAACTCATTTTTATAATATAAGGCGATTAATTCATATTGATAGTATTGTTTTTACTTTGTTATATGGTATATACATAGAATACGCACATATCCCTCTGGATTCTGAATGGAACACGTAATCTATCACACCTCTCATTTGCCATCTTAAGTAGGGATAAGCAATTTGCGGATTTGCCTTTCACGCATTTGACCGAACTTCAGTTAATGACTTAAAATAACATAGAATACATAAAGATAAAAATTCATAATCTTGAACCAGGAGGTGGAGGAGGCGGTGGATGTGTTGGTGTAGGTGGAAGAGGCAGAGGAGGAAGCCAACGCTGGTTTTGTGTTGTATTTTTATTTATTTGTCTGTTAATTCTGTGTGAGACATTTAGCCATTTTTGGGGGTGCGGCCGATATGCTTCTCTACTCTGCCGATATAACAAATAATAATCTTGAATCAGGAGTTGGAGGTCTGAGTGGAGGAGGAGGTGAACATATGTGGAAGAGGAGGAGGAGGGGGAGGAGGTAGCCAACACTTTTTTTTTCTTGGTTTGCAGACGCCCCAAAACATAGGGAAATGGCAAACTGAACGCACAAACAGCGCTGGAGTATAACAATAGCTGGGTTTGGCAGGTATACTTCTATACTCTGCCCAAGGTACCAACAAGTCCTGTGGGATCCATGCCTGGTTCATTTTAATGAACATGAGCTTATCCACGTTGGCTGTGGACAGACAGATGCGCCTATGCGCCTGTAGAACTGCCACGCCAGGGATATCTTTTGTGCTGGCTTTGGTGTGCTCTGTCCCTCATTGGTGCATTGGGCAGTAGCAGGTGTACTGGCTAGGGGCCGGCTGCTCTGCTTTTGCTGTGCAGCTGGCGTTGCGTGACCCCCACCTCTTCCTCTGAATTGCACACTTCAATCAGATGACCTGGATGCCATGTGAGGTATAGGACCTCATCATCCTCCACATCATCTTCCATCCACTCCTCACCCCTGCCCTCTTTGCCGATCTGCACACTGCAGAAAGCCGCAGCAGTTGACATGTGTTGTGGCAGTCCTCCCACATCCTCATCCTCAAACATAAGTGGTTGGGCATCAGTGCACTCTTCCACTTCTGGGGCAGGGATAGGTGGATGGCCCATAGAAACCCCGCCAGCAGAGTAATCAAAAAGCATAAGTGACTTATGCATGACTTGGGGCTCAGACTGCTTGCCAGACGTGCAACTGGGTTTATGTGGAAGACACCACCAACACCAGCAGCACCACCACCATGACCATGGCCACGTCACCTATTTGATGCTCTCCTCATTTTTTTTTACGGTCAACCACCAAATTGGCTGATAGACGAACAATTGTATTTCTGTGTCACAGGTGCAAATGTAGTGCTTTGCACCCCAAAATGGCTGTAGATCACTGACAGAATTAACAGAAAGATTAACTATTGTATTTCCTTGTCACGGATGCAGATGAGGTGTACCTCTCTCCCAAAAAAGGCTGACACAATTAACAGACTGATTAACTCTCCTATAACAGTAAGGCCTCATGCACACGACCGTGCGCCGGCCGTGCCCGTGCTGCGGGCCACATACGCCGGGTCCGCAATAAACGGGCACCGGCTGTGTGTAGCCCGCATCATGGATCACGGACCCATTCACTTCAATGAATCCGCGATCCAGGAGATGCGGAGCGGAGGCACGGATCGGAACGCCACGGAAGCACTACGGTGTGCTTCAGTGGCGTTTCTGGCCGTGTCTCCGCACCGCAAAAATTTAGTGCAGCACAGGCACGGCCGGCACACGTTCGTGTGCATGAGGCCTAAGACAGATGAAAATGCTGAGTTTTAATCCCCAAAAATGGCTGTAGGAAACCCAGAGAATTAACAGCACGATTAAGTATTGTATTTCTGTGTCACTGGTGCAAAGGTGTTGTATTACATCCATATAAATGGCCACAAGTCATCCACAGACTTATTAAAAACAATAAAAGCCTAACACTGTCCCTCACTGCAGCAGAGCCCTGTCCCTACATTATTCAGAGGAGATCAAGCATTTGTGCATGATGGGTTCTCATAGTGCGCCAGCCAATTACAGCCATGCCAATACTAGGCATGACTGTGATGGCTTCCAAGTGCCCACAGCTTAAAAGCTTGTTGATTGGCTACGCTGCGCGAACAACAAACATGAACGCAGACTTTCTCGCCATTGTCCGCGTTCATGTTCGGGTGCCCGGACACCACAATGTTTGGTATGAACCCAAACAGTGCAGTCCGGGTTCGCTAATCCCTAGCATTAGAGATCAGCGAAGTGATTCGTCGATTTGTTGATTCGTATCGAATCTTGGAAATTTTCAGCTGCGAAGCGAATCCAAATTTCCTTGGATTCGCTTCGTATTATTCGTAAACGTACGCACAATTTTAAACACTAACTATATGTACGATACATACAAAACGTACGCATTCTGCTTGAGGCGGAACAATGACGATACGCCCACGCAACAGCGGGAAAGTGAAGATTCGCCCCCCTCCGAATTGTAAAAAAACAGCCCACCGGGATCTAACTATTTTGCACGTATAGGGAGTGAAGACTCCTCCCTCAGTACTCCACCCTCCTCAAGCCACTCTGAAACAGTTTAGACCAGTGCTAACTTTAGAGCAAGCATCATGGCTAAGAAACAGCTGCGCCCAAATTGGAATGATATGTGCTTTGGGTTCGGGTTCCCTGTACCACCGCATGCTCCAGACATCAGGATGTCACAAGTCCAACTCTGGCAGAGAAACGAAGCTTCAGTGCCTGTGTCCTTACCACCTGCTGAAGTTGCTGCGCCTGCGACTCGTGAGGCAGCTGGAGCATCTAGTGCGGCTGGAGTGTCTGCTATGTCTCGTACGTCCACTTCTCCGCCCAGGAGGAGATCCACCCCTTCCATACACCAGAACCCAATTGTTCCACCATCTGTGACGGCCCATGCACAGACTCTCTGGGACTATAAAACCGCAGTGGAGGACTGGGTCATACAAGTTCTTGACCACCCTAGGCCGGGACCACCCTAGACCAAAGTGTGCCTATTCTCCTTTTTTCCCCCTTCTCAGGTTATTTGGGAGCCCCTTTTGCAAAAAGGGTTCTCTATTTGCTGCTATTCTCTATTATCCATGTGGATTACACATTATCTGTTTGGATTACAATTTTACCTCACGTGGATTACAATTGAATTTTGGAATATGTGTTCCAGACAGACTGTTTTATCATTGCCAAGCCAACTAGGAGCCATAAGGAGAGACTCAAACGTATATCTGAGCCTTTTTTGCTTGCAAATGTGAAATTGATTGCACTAAAATGTTTGCATACTTATGTCTTTTCTGTATTTTAGCTACAATGTTTTTAATGGTACTGCACTTTAGCCCATTGTGTGTATTCTTTTTTACTGCAATGTGTCTTATTAATGCACTTATTGTACGGTGTTTTTAGTAAATTATTAAACTTATTGAAAGCTAGCAACATTGAGCACCTTATTTTTCTAGTTCATATAGTCTGCCTATAAAGCCTTGTGCGTATGACACATTCGCGCATCAATGGTACGCTAAGTATTCGTGCGCACTTTTGTACGTTAATGCTTACATATTACGTACTTTTAACTACGCTGACTGTCCGTACGTAATTTACGCAGGAATGTTCGCCAAACAACGATTTTTTTTTTTAACGAAGATTTGACGAATAAGTTCGTTTAAATACGAATCTTGTCAGAAATTCGGCGAATATTCTGCAAATAAAATTTTGAATGATTCGCTCATCTCTACCTATCATGCATTTAATATAACTGACTATACGGGTTAAACAATTACATTTTGTTATTATAAAAAGCATGATGCAATGCAATAATGTGCTTGCTACCAAATATAATGATGCAGTGTTGGCGGTGAAATGTCTTTGAACTATTTATGCACTTAATATCAATGGACAGGTTCAACATAGTGAGATGCAATAATGTGCCTCCTACCACCAAAATAACAATACGATGTTGGCTCTGAAATTTCTTTGAACTGTACTGTAATATCTCTGGCAATAATGCTGTAAATTGCTTTTGTTATAATGCAATGTGTTTAATAACATGCACAGATATAATGCACCAAAAAAATTGTGTTTGCTCAGCGTTTGCAGCAGAATGCTATTGAGGTGCTGTGCTGGCAATAATGAATTGTAGAAACTTGAGATTTTTCTTGCAGGAGCCTGGTTTTGTAATGTAAAACTGCTAGGCTGTGCTAAATTTGCTAAAAATTACTAAAATTGTGACCAGCCCCTCACTTCTTCAAAGTTTTCCATTGAAGTTTCCCCTGATTAAATTTCTTAGATTCTACACACATTATATCTTATTATTCTTTCCCTATAGTGTTTCTATTACACTACAATAGTTGCTTGTGACTCTGTAATCATTTTTTGGCAGGCCACACACACTCCTTCCAGCTCAGGAGCTGAACACGCTATTAGGTATGAGCGAACTTTTGAAAAGTTCGGTTCGGTGAACTTTCGTGAAGTTCGGATTCGTACGAACCGAACCTAAAACGAACCTTGCTATAACGGCTGAATAATTGCAGCTACAATAGTGGGAGTCTGATAGGGTATAATTTCGTTTAGTTGCAGTTGCTATTACAATGAAAAAAGTTGAAAAAATCAAAGTGCAAAAATAGTCGTCGACAGCCAGGTCGACAACATTTGACAGCATTGAAGATGTCCGCTGGAGCAGTCCATGTCATGCCAGAGCACCAAAAACACACGGTAGATCGTGGAACCAGCCCAAGAATAGGCTGCGTTGAAGTCGATGCGGTTTCAGTGACATCACAGGTCAGAAGACAGACAGGCGTACCATTTAATTAGACCTTGTGCACCCCAGAACAGGTACACATTAGCCAAGGTGTAAGTGATTACACGGGACATAGGACACAAAGTGCAAGTTGGCAACACCGGCAGCATTGCCTTGGACCCAGTAGGGTGGAAAACAGACATTTGACAGTGGAACCAGCAGCAGTAATAGTACTGTATTGGACCCAGTATGGTTGAGAACAGACAATTGACGGAGGAGGAGGAGGAGGCAGCAGCACTTGATTGCACCCAGGCCAGTACGGTTGAGAACAGACAACTGACAGAGGAGGAGGCGGCAGCACTTGATATCACCCAGGCCAGTATGGTTGAGAACAGACAATTGACGAAGGAGTAGGCAGCAGCACTTGATTGCACCCAGGCCAGTATGGTTGAGAACAGACAACTGACGGAGGAGGAGGAGGAGGCAGCAGCACTTGATAGCACCCAGGCCAGTATGGTTGAGAACAGACAATTGACGGAGGAGGAGGCAGCACTTGATAGCACCCAGGCCAGTATGGTTGAGAACAGACAATTGACGGAGGAGGAGAAGGCAGCACTTGATAGCACCCAGGCCAGTATGGTTGAGAACAGACAATTGACGGAGGAGGAGGAGGCAGCAGCACTTGATAGCACCCAGGCCAGTATGGTTGAGAACAGACAAGTGACGGAGGAGGAGGCGGCAGCACTTGATAGCACCCAGGCCAGTATGGTTGAGAACAGACAATTGACGGAGGAGGAGGAGGCAGCGCTTGATAGCACACAGGCCAGTATGGTTGAGAACAGACAATTGACGGAGGAGGCAGCAGCACTTGATAGCACCCAGGCCAGTATGGTTGAGAACAGACAATTGACGGAGGAGGAGGAGGCAGCACTTGATAGCACCCAGGCCAGTATGGTTGAGAACAGACAATTGACGGAGGAGGAGGAGGCAGCACTTGATAGCACCCAGGCCAGTATGATTGAGAACAGACAATTGACGGAGGAGGAGGCAGCACTTGATAGCACCCAGGCCAGTATGATTGAGAACAGACAATTGACGGAGGAGGAGGCAGCACTTGATAGCACCCAGGCCAGTATGGTTGAGAACAGACAATTGATGGAGGAGGAGGAGGCAGCACTTGATAGCTCCCAGGCCAGTATGATTGAGAACAGACAATTGACGGAGGAGGAGGCAGCACTTGATAGCACCCAGGCCAGTATGGTTTAGAACAGACAATTGACGGAGGAGGAGGAGGCAGCAGCACTTGATAGCACCCTGGCCAGAAAGGTTGAGAAGAGACAAGATGAGGAGGCAGCTTCAGCAGCTCTTGATTGCACCCAGTATGTTTCCAAATAGACAATTGACGGTGGGGGCACTAGTAGGAGCAGTATTCTTTTGGACCCAGAAGGGCCTAGTACAGAGAACTGAAGTTGGAAGCTAAGAATATGCACGCTTGTAAAAATCAGTTTTTATACATGACAAAATGTTGATGTAGAGTTCAGCACAGGATAGTCAACGTTAAAAAAACCCCTCTAACATTACAGCTAGTCTAGTAGGATAAGGATACGGTTAAATAGACAGACAACCTCACCCACAGAATCTATGAGGTGAAGAAAGGACATTTAAAAAGGCACAGATTCAAGAAGGCTTTACGCCAGTTCCATTATCCAGAAATACGTGTCCAATTTTCATGAAATGGACACCTCACTGGCACTCGCTTTACAAATTGACGCAACTACTCTGGTGTCAAACCTGTTGAATCTGGTCCTATGGCTGTTGGCGAGACATATATATATATCTTTGTTACACCAGTTTGATGTCCTAACCGAGTGCAGCACCCAACCCAATGGATGTATGCTTTTGTGTTTTTTTAGTGCTGTCACCAGCTGGCTTAAAGGGAACCTGTCATCTCGGAACCCCCCTGAACTAGAGTAAGCGTTGTATAGTGTAAGTGATGCTGAATCTGAATATGTAAGCTTTATCTTCATACTCACTTCCATTCTGACGCTGTGCTCCCACAAACCTGCAGTAAAATGCACTCAGTGGACTCTTCTTTGAGTCCTCTCCATTATGTGAGTGAGCACCGGAGTCCACTGAGTGCATTTTACTGCAGGTTTGTGGGAGCACAGTGTAGGAATGGAAGTGAGTATGAAGATAAAACTTACATATTCGGATTCAGCATCACTTACACTATACAACACTTACTCTAGTTCAGGGGGTGTTTCGGAGATGACAGGTTCCCTTTAAAGGATAAGTCGGGCAATTTATAAGTTTCTGGCTCAAGTAAGGGCACAGAAAGTTATTAATTGCCTGGACTTATCTTTTAAAGTGGGTAGGGGAAAAACCCCTGATGGGGTATGGGAGTGACCTTCCCGCCCTCTCTTTGGTCACTCCCAAAAAACCTCACCCTATGGGTACCTTCACATGGGGCTGCGGGTCTGCTGAGTAAAATCCACAGGGCATTTTTATACCGTTCACCAAATGGCGTTCAGTACTATGGTGCCGTCCGGACATACGCAGTTCTGCGCTGAACTGGGTATTTGCGTCCAGCCCCATAGTACTGAAGGTGGCATAAAATCAGCCAACGATGCGCTGTGGATTTTAGGCAGCAGAGAACCCCAAAAAAGCATCCCATTGTAAAGGCACCCGTAAATAAGGCAAGTTAACCTGCCTTTCAGCAACTGTTTGTTGCTGTAACTAACTGTGGAAGTTTTTTATATCACAGTTGAAGGACATCAGCCTCCATGATATATACCCCATAGACAGCCTTATTCCACGCGTGACTGCATGAGAGGCGTGAAATCATTCGCACAGAGAAGAACCCCATCGGGATTTGCGGTGTGAGATTTTACTACTCTCATGATATCAACAAAATACCTCAAGAACAGTTAGTACCCGCTCACAAAACGGTGAGTAGTGTTCCTTGGCACGGGTGCCAAGGATAGAACCCCACGGCTATAGTTCACAATAGGTGAAATCCCCACTTTGTGAAGCATAGTCGTGGGGATTATTTTAGGGATGGTACTGTTCTTGGGGTATGGGTTGGATGGTGCACCGGTGTGAGGCATTAAGCTGGTGTGGAGATGTTAAATGGCCAACACACCATGGGCATTAAATTTGGAGATGGGGTTCTGTTTATTCAAATGTATCCAAATTAAGTAGGGAATTTTTAAGGTGATTTTTTTTTTTAATTTGGGGTCTAAGGGGGGAACATTACTTAATAAGTTAAATTACGGATTTTTACGTTGGGCACATATTTAGGATATTAAGGTCAGTTTCTTGGACACACGGATTGCCATGCAAGACGGGTGACTGATGACTTAGTCATTCACATCAGGCAGGGGGGTGGTATAATTCGATGTAATCCAGTCACGATTCATCTTTACAAAAGTCAGCATCTCAACACTGTGGCAAGACAGCCTCGTTCTTTGCGGTGTTACGATGTTACCCGCCACACTGAACACCCTCTCTGACGCAACACTACTGGCTGGGCAGGACAGCAGAGCCAAAGAAAACTCTGCCAGTTGAGGCCAAATGTCTAGTTTCTCTGCCCAGTACTGCACGGGGTCGGTGACACTCAGCGATTGGAGGCTGTAGCGACTTCTCACGCATCCACTAGTGGTGGTGGTAGTGGAGCGCGCTGGTTCCCCCCAAGAGGATGTTGTCTGGAAACCTGGCTGGTCTCGCTGGTAAGTTGAGACCAACTGACTGGTGAGTAGGTCCCGGTAGTACACCAGTTTTGCCTCCCTCTCTGATGGCGGAAAAAATTCAGCCATTTTGCGGCGGAAGCGAGGGTCCACCAGGGTGGCCAGCCAGTATTGGTCCCTCTGGCGGATGTCCACAATCCGGCTGTCATTCCTGAGACACTCCCGCAGGCACCTTGCCATCTGCACCAAGACAATGAGCGCCTCTCCTCTCCACTGTCCTCGGTATAGTTCCAGGGTCTGCTGGGGTCTTCCTCCTCTTCCTCTACCACCTCATCCTCCATCTCCTCCTGTGATTGAGAGGCAGAGAAGCCAGGTGGCGGTGTGTGGAATGGCTCGGCGTAGACATCTTCCTCCTCCTCACCCTCCATCTGCACTTCATCCATCTCTGGGCTCAAGGCGATGTTCAGCCTTGGAGTGGTGGCCTGGGAATTCTCGCTGATTATGGTTTTCAGCGCACTTTCCAGAACATGGATGAGTGGGATGATGTCGTTGATCCCATAGTCATGCCTGCTCACAAACAGAGTCGCGTCCTCAAAAGGGATCAACAATTGGCAGACTTCACAAATCATCTGCCAGTGTGTGACTTGGAAGTCGCAGTGTGGCATGAAGCTGCCTGATTGCCCCATGAGGTAGTCTGTAACGGCTGACCTTTGCTCGTACAGGCGGTCCAGCATATGGAGGGCAGAATTCCAGTGTGTTGGCACATCGCAGATTAGCCGATGTTGGGGCAGACTGCGCTGTCTCTGGATCGTGAGCAGGGTGTTCCTTGCAGTGTAGGAGTGGCTGAAGTGTTTGCACACTCTGTGTGACATCCTCATAAGGTCTTGTAGTGCAGGAAATGATCGAAGAAACTTGTGCACTATGAGGTTTATCACATGTGCCATACAAGGTGTATGACTCAGCCCTCCCTGCTGCACTGCAGAGACAATGTTCCTCCCATTGTCTGCTACCACACTTCCCACTGTTAGTTGACGTGGGGTCAGCCATTGATCCATCTCCTCCCTGATGATCCGGAGGAGCTCCTGCCCACTGTGGCTCCGTTCACCCAGGCTCACCAAATGGAGGACAGCCTGAGAGCGCCGGGCCTGACATCGGTGGTAAGACACCAGGGCAGGTTGGACTGCAGTCAAAGCGGCGGATGGTTGCAAGGTGGTGGAGGCAGAACTTGTGCTTCCCGCTGCTGGCCCCCTAAAGCACCGTGGAGGTGACAGTGGCAAGAATGGGCCAACTTCCTGATGGTCTTCTGGGAGGATGTTGACCCAATGGGCAGTAACAGACATGTACTGCCCTTGCCCATAATTAGAGGACCAGACATCAGCACTCAGGTGCACGGTCTTGGACACCGAGAGTCCCAATGAGTCGCCAACCTTTTTCTGCACATAACTGTGCAGTGATGGGACAGCTTTGCTAGAGATGTAGTGGCGGCTGGGGACTCGCCATCTGGGGTGCGCACACGCCATGAAATCCCTGAAAGGCTGGGAGTCCACAAGGTTGAAGGGCAGGAACTGAAGCACCAGCAGCTTAACCAGGTGTCCGGTCAGTTTCTGGGCCATGGGATGGCTGCTGGAATAGACCTGACGTCTGCCCATGGACTCAGTCACGAATTGCTGCCTCATTAGCGGTGTAGATGACAGTGACACTGTGCTGCTGCTGGCACCTGAGGCTGACGAGCCCTGAGTTCCACTGAGAGGATGCTGCATGATGGGATCATCCTGACAGGAGGTGGTATTGGGATCACGGTTCTTCTAGGCCTGTTGGTGTTGCCTTTCCATATGCTTTCGCATCGATGTTGTCCCGAGATTATCACCCCTACCACGACTGACCCTCTCATTGCACAGCAGGCACAAAGCAATGTGCTTATCTTTCCCCAGGCGGAAGAACTGCCAGACGACAGATGACCGTGGTTTGCTGACAGCCACGGGGGGTCTTGCTGGCTGTTGACTGCCACTGCTGCCTGAGGGTGTCCTCTCAGGACCAAGGCTTTGAGAGGGTGATCTTTGCCTGGTAGCTTGTCTTCTACCCCTCCCTCTTGTGCCTCGGTTCCTTGCAACAGTGGGATGTTGCTGCATCGGTGGCACCTCTATTTCCTCCCCTGATGATGCTGAGGATAATGCTGCTTGAGGGCGCCAAGTCCGATCAGCGACATCATCATCAAAGTCAGCACCACTGCTACTTTCCTCCGGTGGCTGGGACAGGATATCAGGTGTGGCACTGGATGCCCCTCCCTGGCTCTGTTGACTGCTTACAGCCAACAACTCCTTTGGAGTCTCAGTACGTTCCACCCGCTGACTTTGGTGGACTTCCTCCTCCTCATCACTAAAAAGTGGTAGAGACTCCAAGGGCAGATCAAGGTTTGCCAAGAGTTCCCTGGCAGAAGGTGCCCCAAAGGTGAGTGGCATTCTAATAACAGGGGACGGGGCAGAGGACTCTCGCTGACCGTCCCATGTAAGGGTGGTGTCGGATGATCTAGCCGATGCTTGACTCCTCGTTTGGGAGCTTTGGGAGGTGGAACTGGAGGATTGGGTAAGCCAATCTAGAACTGCTGGCTGTGTGGTTCTTACATGACCAGGGGGCATCAGGGGTAGCTGCACCCTGCTGCCACGCCTGTTACCCCGGCTGCTGGGTTACTTTTTTAAACTTTATTTATTTTTTTATAGCTTTTTTTTATTTTATTTTTTTTTTTACTTTTTTTTATAACTTTTTTAAACTTTTTTTTTTTAAACTTTTTTTTTTTGACTTGTTTGTTGCGGCTAAACGGGGTTGACGGCACCCAGCAGAGCAGCAACGTGTAGCGTGTATTATCGGTCACGGGACAGGAATGCTACCTGTCCTGACTCTTTTCTCACTTTTCTCTCCCTATTTCTTTTTTTATCTCCCTATCTCTCCCTAGAGCTCACAATTTTTTTTATTTAAATGCCTATCTCTCCCTATCTCTACCTATCTCTTGATTTCTCAGCCTCTTTCCCTATCTATCACCTTATCTTCTATATCTAGCTTTCTCTTCCTCTCTCCTGCTTCTCTCACTAACCCTTTCTACTTCTTCTCTATCTCTCCCTGTATCTATCTACTTGTTTGGCTATCTATATATCTATATCTTTTCTCTCTCTATCTAATGCTAAGCTCCTCTCTCTCTGATGTCTGGCGACGCACTGACAAGATGTCGGCGCGTTCAGGCACTTCAGGGGCTGTGGGGTCACACATTTTTTTTTCACAGAAAACCAGGATACAAGGGATTATAGGAGTAATAATCCCTTGTATCCTGGTCTATTCTGTGAAAAAAGTACATTTTTGCGTCGCCGTTTTTTTTTTAACCGTTTCGTTACGAACTTTTTCAAAGTTCGGTTCGGTGACGGACTGAACTTTTGGCAAAGTTCGTAATGAATCTGGTTCGTTACGGTTCGGTTCGCTCATCCCTACACGCTATGGAACTTTAACTGGCTCAACTAGGCACATTTCTGCCTACGTTCCCCCTCACTGGATGATCAAGGAAATCTTTCAGCCGCTGAACCAATCAGGGCAAGCCCCCTCCCTCTTTCTCCCAGTATCATGTGATTCTCCATCTTCTAACTCCATCATGGTTTTTCCCTTCCAAAATTGACAGTAAAATGTTGTTGGGTGCCATTTTTTTCTTTGGTGGACGAATCTTTATGAAATTCGTAACAAATCCGATTAGTTTACAATTGATTAGCTCATCCTTATTCCTAATATTACCACTAGTTGCTTCTGAGAACAGTATCTACACTCCATGCTGAGTCTCACAAGGCGGCGTGTACCGCACATGCTCAAATAAGACTCAGACGCTGAGGTGAGAAGAATGATAGTGCTGCAGTTCTAAGGGGACTCTGAGTCCCGATGTCTGCGTAAGACACGGTAACTAACTGAAGAATTGCCTAAAACAAGATACAACAAGAGTGGGACTAATAGTAACATCTAATATCTAATCTCAATATTGTGCTATCAATTATATTTTATTGTATTTTTTTTTTGCATTTTATTTTGGTTTTCATTTTTAAAGATTTATCCACCTTTGGATTATTTGATTGTAATTTTAGTGATCTATTTTATCAATTAATATAGCCAAGGGGACATTTGGACTGGTGTGCACTTGAGCACCAAGGGTAAGATTTACCTTTATTTTTATGCTTGGTTTGGGTACCTAGAGTTATTGTGCACTCGTTGCCCAGTCTACCTATTTCAGTTAGTAAGCCACTTTTATTCTGATTATTGTTTGTCATGAAGGCTAAACTAGAATTACAAAACAGTCCTGGCACACAAACCCTACCAGCCCACATATGAAATTGTGTAAAAACAGTGGTTTGCAATGAATACATGTGGTAACTGTTGCTTAACTTGGTTATGTCCCTATGTGAGCTATCAATGCAAAAAAAAAAAGAAAATAAAAGTACAAGAAATACCTAATCACATGATTAACAAGCAGCAATGAAAGCAGCAATGCAAAAAAAAAATACAACATAAAAAGCAACAAAAGAAACCAAAATAGGTGCACGCCTCAAGGGAGATCAGATCCTAGCTCTCACCCATCCACAAAGAAAACGAAGAAGGCAGCACCCCATTGCAAAAATTTGGTTTTGTTCACTAAATGTAAAACAACAATGTTTCATCTGCCCAATGCAGCCATTTTCAAGCTTGAAAATTGCTGCATTGAGCAGCTGAAATGTTGCTGTTTTACATTGGGTGAATAAAACTACAGTTTTGCCCTAGAGTGCTGCCTTTTTCATTATCTTTAATCACACTATTATGGACATACATTACCCTCTCCAACATCAACACATACTATAACAAAGCTCAAAATACCTACCAAACGGCACCAAATAAATGCAAACATGCAGTAAAATATACCTCCTAGCACCATTTCCCCTTGACCCACTGTCAGCAGCATTGTCTGCAGTTAACTCCTTTCTGATGCAGCAATTTTCCAATTTTTCATTTTAGTTTTTTTACTCCCCTGCTTTCCTGGACCTATAACTTTTTTATTTTTCACTTCGTTATATCAGGGTTTGTTTTTTGTGGGACAAGTAGTACTTTCTAATGGCACTAATTGCTATTGCATACAATGAAGTACAAAGCTGGAAAAAATTCTAAATGGGGTGGAATTGTAACAAAAATTTCACCATAGTTTTATTGGTTTTGTTTTTATGGTAAAAATGACTTTATCCCAGTCAGTACGATTACGATACCAAATTTTTATGGTTTTTCTTGTGTTCTAATATTTTAAAAATATAAATACTTTTTTCCTTTAAATTGCCAAATTCTGACACCCATAACTTTTCATAATTACATCTAGGGATCTGTTAGAGGGCTCCTTTTTTTTCAAGGTGAGCTGTATTTTTCAGTGATACCATTTTGGTATGTGCATGACTTTTGTGATCACTTTTTATTCAGTTTTTTGGGGTGGTGAAGTGACTGAAAAATAGTGAATCATTCATCTTGAGTTTTATTCCATTACTGCATTTTGAGACACTGTGATACTAATTATCTTTATTTTTTATTGTTTACTTTTGTTTTTCAAATAGGGAAAGGACCGATTAGAACTTTGCCTTTTTATATATTTGAAAAAATTCAGGAGAATCAATGCATTCCTATAAAGCCCTACCACAGGCAGGGCTTTATAGGAACTTAGCTATGACAGGCCTCAGAGCCTTCAGAAGGCCTAAGGCTGCCATAAAAAATATGGCTCCTGTGATCTCATAGCAGGAGGCCTGTTTGGTCACCTGAAGCGCAGCGCTTCCGGAACATAATCGTTCAGGTGCCAAGGTCGCAATTGACCAAGACATCTGAGGGGTTAAATTCTGTGATGAGCATTATCACTAATCACACACTTTGCCACTGAGTGTCTGTGGTGTAAAACTGAAGGCACCCGGTGGCTATGGGATCCACTCAGCTCATGAGCAGGTAACATAGTAACATAGTTTGTAAGGCCGAAAAAAGACATCTGTCCATCCAGTTCAGCCTGTTTTCCTACAAGTTGATCCAGAGGAAGGCAAAAAAAAACCCTGTGAGGTAGAAGCCAATTTTCCTCACTTTAGGGGGAAAAATTCCTTCCCGACTCCAATCAGGCAATCAGAATAACTCCCTGGATCAACGACCCCTCTCTAGTAACTATAACCTGTAATACCCTCCAGCAATACATCCAGGCCCTTCTTGAACTCTTTTAGTGAACTTACCATCACCACCTCCTCAGGCAGAGAGTTCCATAGTCTCACTGCTCTTACCGTAAAGAATCCTCTTCTATGTTTATGTACAAACCTTCTTTCCTCCAGACGCAGAGGATGTCCCCTCGTCACAGTCACAGTCCTCGGGATAAATAGATGATGGGAGAGATCTCTGTACAGACCCCTGATATATTTATACATAGTTATTAGATCTCCCCTCAGTCGTCTTTTTTCTAAAGTGAATAACCCTAATTTTGATAATCTTTCTGGGTACTGTAGTCCACCCATTCCAGTTATTACTTTAGTTGCCCTCCTCTGAACCCTCTCCAGCTTTGCTATGTCTGCCTTGTTCACAGGAGCCCAGAACTGTACACAGTACTCCATGTGTGGTCTGACTAGTGATTTGTAAAGTGGCAGGACTATGTTCTCATCACGTGCATCTATGCCCCTTTTGATGCAACCCATTATCTTACTGGCCTTGGCAGCAGCTGTCTGGCACTGGCTTCTACAGCTTAGTTTGCTGTTCACTAAAATTCCTAGGTCCTTTTCCATGTCAGAGTTACCAAGTGCTTTACCATTTAGTATGTACTGGTGACTTGCATTATTCCTTCCCATATGCATAACCTTACATTTGTCAGTGTTAAACCTCATCTGCCACTTTTCTGACCAAGCCTCCAGTCTATCCAGATCCTGCTGTAGCAGTGCACTGTCCTCCTCTGTGTTAATTACTTTACACAGTTTAGTGTCATCTGCAAAAATTGATATTTTACTATGCAAACCTTCTACAATCATTAATAAATATATTGAAGAGAATAGGACCCAATACAGACCCCTGTGGTACCCCACTAGTGACAGTGACCCAATCTGAGTATCTATCGTTAATAACCACCCTCTGTTTTCTATCACTGAGCTAGTTACTTACCCACATACAGACATTTTCTCCCAGGCCAAGCATTCTCATTTTATATACTAACCTTTTATGTGGTACCGTGTCAAACGCTTTGGAGAAGTCCAAATATACGACATCCATTGAGTCGCCGCGGTCAAGTCTAGAACTTACCTCCTCATAGAAACTGATTAAATTGGTTTGACATGACCGATCCCTCATGAAGCCATGCTGATACGGAGTTATTTGCTTATTTTCATTGAGGTACTCCAAGATAGCATCTCTCAGAAAACCTTCAAACAGTTTACCCACAACAGAAGTTAAACTTACCGGTCTATAGTTTCCGGGTTCTGTTTTTGGACCCTTTTTGAATATTGGCATCACATTTGCTATGCGCCAATCCTGTGGAACACTCCCCGTCAGTATAGAGTCCTTAAATATCAGAAATAAGGGTCTGTCGATGACATTACTTAATTCTCTTAGGATACGGGGGTGTATGCCATCCGGTCCTGGTGATTTGTCTATTTTAATATTTTTAAGACGTTGCTGTTCCTCTTCCTGGGTCAGAGAGGACACTTTTAAAGGGGAATTTACTTTTATACTCTGCATTTAATCTGACAGTTTATTTTCCTCAGTGAATACAGTGGAGAAAAAGTTATTTAGTAGCTTCACTTTCTCCTCATCGCTCTCTGCAACTCCCCCCTCATTACTCTGTAAGGGGCCAACACCTTCAGGTTTATACTTTTTAGTATTTATATAATTGAAGAACATTTTAGGGTTAGTTTTACTCTCTTTGGCGATTAATCTCTCAGGTGCTATCTTTAAAGATCTGACATCCACTGTACATGTATGACAGATGTTGGGCAGCGGTTAAATTTATCACCTCTCTTCCAGAATGACATTATAGGAGCAGTGAGGCTGGCTGAGCCTAGAATATGAGCTTCTGAGAGAAGCTAGCCCGACCACCAAATTGTCCTAACAACTTATGTTGTCAGTAGAGATGAGCGAATCAAAGTCAAACAAATTGACCGATCCAAATTTCAGGAAAAATTTGATTCACCACGAAGCTGAATTTCCTCACACTTCGTGGTATCTAATCTATTATTCCTGAAATGGCTGTGAAAAAAAGAAAATTCACCTCATCCATTTGCTCGCAGTGAGGCTGTTGTGACAGTCATGATTGAAGAAGCCATGCAAAATTTCATTAGTGATGAAGGTACCCTGTCTTGCCAGCGTGATGAAGTCATCACGTCACTGTGTGAGATTTCACGGTTTGTTCAATCTCTGCGAGAAAATGGATAAGGTGAGTATGTATTATTATTAACCACTGAAAGGCTTTACTTTCAATGTCAGATGTCAGCAATGAATGCAGCATCTGAGGGGTTTAGCGACGGATGGTGGCAATCGCCATTCCCCATTATTGCACCCGCTACATACAATGGAACGAGATTCATGACTAAGTAATTTGTGACAATTAAACTTCTTTCTGAAATTCGTCGAAACAGCCAAATCAAATTTTTGATAACTTCGCTAGTTGGGTACACTCTGCCTTTTACATTTTTTGTGCCATAATTGCGTCCACAAAATCCATGGAATGCAGGTACCAACATGGATGCTGAGCCCACTCTATAACTCTTCTGGTGTCAGACGGCTTCTAATGAATGGAAAGAGAGCAGGCTATAGCTTTAGTCAGCCACACCTCTAACTCAGTACAACTGCAAGAAAAAGGCGGTCAGTCAGCACATCCCAATGCGCAGGTGCACGCCACCATGGCTAGAAACATGAAGAAAAAACACGATGCATTTAATGGAGGCCATTATGGCACAAAAAATAGTAAAAGGCAGAGTGGACCCAGCATGCATGTGGAACCTGCACTCCCTGAATTTTATGGTGGCCGTTATGGCTCATAACAGGTAATATTTAATGTTAGGTATCCGTCTAATAAAGATTCGCCTTGACGTTTTGCAAACGGGCCCAAATAATTTTGTACAAAATGTATTTGCCAAGAATCTCAAATTTTCTAAATAAGCGTAGCATTAGCACTAGAATACTTTCTATTACTATTGCATTATTGTACTTTATTTGTGTTTTCAGAGTGCTGTTGCATTAATTTTTCTTAGTTGTCAGCAAAGAAACTTTTACTCTAAACTCAACACACACAAGACGCCATGCATAATATTTTGAAGAAAAAAATCAGACACATCCCAAAAACACTTACATAAATGCCACTTTTTCACTGTTACTTTTTCAGCACTGTTAATATACTGTTAGGTGATTAAGGACCTGAGATGATGTCATCACAGGTCCTTGAGTGCTCCTAACCTGGGAACTGCACCCTTTTCAATGCTGTGTCCTGTACTCTTAGGTGGGTAAGCTGCACTCACAGGTTCCTGAACTCTCATGGTTTAAGGGTGGTTAAAGACTAGAGATGAGCGAGTAGTGTTCGATCGAGCCGGTATTCGATCGAATACTACGCTATTCGGCATACTCGATTTCAATCGAGTATAACGGCGATGGCGCACTTAGAATTCGTTTCCCCTCCCACCTTCCCTGGCGCTCTTTTTCCACCAATCAACATGCAGGGGGGTATGACAGGCCCGCGGAGCACGCTGGCAGCGCGAAAACAGCGTCTACATGGATTGGCTGGAAAAACCATGTGACCTCGAATATTAAAAACTCAGCTCTTCCTGCTCGTTCGCATATGCTGCGTGAACTTAGTCAGGGACAGAGGCTGGAGAAGGGACAGATAGGTTTTAGCTGTTGGACAGGCAGGAGCGTGATTAAAAGCCCTTATCAGGGCTACTATAGTGCAGTACAGTGATAGCTTTACTACAATATACAGTCTGCAGAGAACGGTTGCTGTATTCAGGGATAGCTGCTGGAGTAGGGACAGAGAGAGGCATTAGTGGTGTATTAGGTGCTCTGCTACATACAAAACTATATTTGGCACTACTGTTCTGCGTTCTTTTTGGCTGCAAAACCCTGTTATATACCTAGTGTGTATATGCACCATCTGATCTGGCAGTATACGGCTGTGAATTTTATTTTTTTTTTTAAATACAGTTTATTTGGCTCTAGTGTTCTGGGTTCTGTGTGCCTGCAATACCCTTTTTGTATACCAGGTGTAAATACCCACCGTCTGACCTGTTAGTACACGGCTGTGTACCTAGAAATATAAAAAAAAAAAAGCCTTTTCATTGGCACCTGTACTTTGCGTTCTCTTGCAAAACAATTGTATATACGTAGTCTTCATACACACCGTCTGATCTGTTAGTACACGGCTGTGTACCTAGAAATATAAAAAAAAAAAAGCCTTTTCATTGGCACCTGTACTTTGCGTTCTCTTGCAAAATAATTGTATATACGTAGTGTTCATACACACCGTCTGATCTGTTAGTACACGGCTGTGTACCTAGAAATATAAAAAAAAAAGCCTTTTCATTGGCACCTATACTTTGCGTTCTCTTGCAAAATAATTGTATATACGTAGTGTTCATACACACCGTCTGATCTGTTAGTACACGGCTGTGTACCTAGAAATATATTAAAAAAAAAAGCTTTTTCATTGGCACCTGTACTTTGCGTTCTCTTGCAAAATAATTGTATATACGTAGTGTTCATACACACCGTCTGATCTGTTAGTACACGGCTGTGTACCTAGAAATATATTTTTAAAAAAAAGCCTTTTCATTGGCACCTGTACTTTGCGTTCTCTTGCAAAATAATTGTATATACGTAGTGTTCATACACACCGTCTGATCTGTTTGTACACGGCTGTGTACCTAGAAATATATTAAAAAAAAAGCCTTTTCATTGGCACCTGTACTTTGCGTTCTCTTGCAAAATAATTGTATATACGTAGTGTTCATACACACCGTCTGATCTGTTAGTACACGGCTGTGTACCTAGAAATATATTTTAAAAAAAAAGCCTTTTCATTGGCACCTGTACTTTGCGTTCTCTTGCAAAATAATTGTATATACGTAGTGTTCATACACACCGTCTGATCTGTTTGTACACGGCTGTGTACCTAGAAATATATTAAAAAAAAAGCCTTTTCATTGGCACCTGTACTTTGCGTTCTCTTGCAAAATAATTGTATATACGTAGTGTTCATACACACCGTCTGATCTGTTTAGTACACGGCTGTGTACCTAGAAATATATTTAAAAAAAAGCCTTTTCATTGGCACCTGTACTTTGCGTTCTCTTGCAAAATAATTGTATATACGTAGTGTTCATACACACCGTCTGATCTGTTTGTACACGGCTGTGTACCTAGAAATATATTTAAAAAAAAGCCTTTTCATTGGCACCTGTACTTTGCGTTCTCTTGCAAAATAATTGTATATACGTAGTGTTCATACACACCGTCTGATCTGTTTGTACACGGCTGTGTACCTAGAAATATATTAAAAAAAAAGCCTTTTCATTGGCACCTGTACTTTGCGTTCTCTTGCAAAATAATTGTATATACGTAGTGTTCATACACACCGTCTGATCTGTTAGTACAAGGCTGTGTACCTAGAAATATATTAAAAAAAAAGCCTTTTCATTGGCACCTGTACTTTGCGTTCTCTTGCAAAATAATTGTATATACGTAGTGTTCATACACACCGTCTGATCTGTTGTACACGGCTGTGTACCTAGAAATATATTTAAAAAAAAAGCCTTTTCATTGGCACCTGTACTTTGCGTTCTCTTGCAAAATAATTGTATATACGTAGTGTTCATACACACCGTCTGATCTGTTTGTACACGGCTGTGTACCTAGAAATATATTTTAAAAAAAAAGCCTTTTCATTGGCACCTGTACTTTGCGTTCTCTTGCAAAATAATTGTATATACGTAGTGTTCATACACACCGTCTGATCTGTTAGTACACGGCTGTGTACCTAGAAATATATTTAAAAAAAAGCCTTTTCATTGGCACCTGTACTTTGCGTTCTCTTGCAAAATAATTGTATATACGTAGTGTTCATACACACCGTCTGATCTGTTAGTACACGGCTGTGTACCTAGAAATATATTTAAAAAAAAGCCTTTTCATTGCACCTGTACTTTGCGTTCTCTTGCAAAATAATTGTATATACGTAGTGTTCATACACACCGTCTGATCTGTTAGTACACGGCTGTGTACCTAGAAATATAGAAAAAAAAAAGCCTTTTCATTGGCACCTGTACTTTGCGTTCTCTTGCAAAATAATTGTATATACGTAGTGTTCATACACACCGTCTGATCTGTTAGTACACGGCTGTGTACCTAGAAATATATAAAAAAAAAAGCCTTTTCATTGGCACCTGTACTTTGCGTTCTCTTGCAAAATAATTGTATATACGTAGTGTTCATACACACCGTCTGATCTGTTAGTACACGGCTGTGTACCTAGAAATATAAAAAAAAAAAAAGCCTTTTCATTGGCACCTGTACTTTGCGTTCTCTTGCAAAATAATTGTATATACGTAGTGTTCATACACACCGTCTGAACTGTTAGTACACGGCTGTGAAGGCAAAATATTGTAACAAAAAAAAATAAAATGCGGAGGGGGGCTAGCGGAATCGGACGTGGACGAGGACGGGGGCGCGGAAATGCTGTTGGGGGCCTTGTTGAAGCCAGTGGGGATACAATGCGTGCTGGTGAGGGTCAGCCAGGATCCCACTCATCCAGAATCCCTGCCTTTATGGGACAGTTAAGCAGGGGGCGGGTTACACCGCTGTTGAGGCCTGAGCAGGTTGAACAGGTGGTGCAATGGATAGCCGATAGCGCTTCCACACAGTTGTCCACCAGCCAGTCATCCACACAGTCTCACTCTGACCCTCCTTCCTCCACACCTGGCCAACAGAGTCATCCCACCATTGACCCCTCCCAGGAGCTCTTTTCGGGTCCTTTTTCATATGTGCCGGAAGAATCCCAGGAGCTAGCACAGGAATTTGTTTGTAGTGATGCCCAACCACTTGAGTATTCGCCATCTCCTGCTGATGTGGACCCTGAACCAGCATCTGTTATCATGAGCGATGATGATGATGAGACGCAGTTGCCATCAAGGGAGGCTGTTGGAATGTCCAGTGGGCAGGAGGAGGAGCAGAGTGAGGAAGTGGAAGAGGAGGTGGTGGAAGACGAAATGACCGACCCCACTTGGCCAGGGGTGATGTCCAGCGGGGAAAGCAGTGGAGAGGTGGTGGTCTGCGCAGCACCGAAAAAGGTAGCAAGAGGCAGAGGGATGTCCACAGGCAGAGGGATGTCCACAGGCAGAGGACAGTCCAGACAGAGAAGTGAGGCCACAGCCAGCAGGGCCGAATCTGTTCCCGGCAGCGGGCAGTCGCGCGAAGCTCCCCCATCGAGGCCTCGTACTTCTGTGGTGTGGAGATTTTTTAATGTTTGTGCGGATGACAAACTGAGCGCGGTTTGCACACTCTGGCCACTCAAAACTGAGTAGGGGCTCTGAGAAGAGCAATCTGACCACCTCAGGCATGCGGCGTCACTTGGAAGTCAAGCACTGGGCTGAGTGGGAGAGAGCAAACGCAATACAACCTGCGCCCGGTCTTGCTGCCACTGCCTCTTCCCCTTTGTTGTGTGCTGCCACTGCGGTCCAGACCTCCAGCCAGGACACCTCCACATCTGCCTCTGCCTCGGCTACTTTGGGGCCTTCTCCTTCAGCCTCCCCTTCCCCCGCCTCTTCGCCTGCACCTTCACACTCCTCGTCCCAACAACTGTCCATCTCGCAGGCGTTCGACAGCAGGCGGAAGTACGCCTCGAGTCACCCCCAAGCCCAAGCCTTAAACTGCCACATCTCCAAACTGCTGGCCCTGGAGATGTTGCCGTTTAGGCTTGTGGAGACGCAGGCCTTCCGCGACCTGATGGCGGCTGCCGCACCTCGCTATTCCGTCCCCAGCCGCCACTACTTTTCCCGGAGTGCCGTCCCCGCCCTGCACCAGCACTTGTTGCGTAACATCAGGCGGGCCCTGAGGTACGCAGTCAGCGCAAAGGTCCACTTGACCACCGACTCGTGGACAAGCGCTTGCGGCCAGGGACGATACATCTCTTTGACGGCACACTGGGTGAATGTAGTGGAAGCAGGGACGGGGTCGCAAACAGAGACGGCCTACCTACCACCCCCGCCCAAGATTGCCAGCACGGGTTCTGATAAACCCCCCTCCTCCTCCTTCTCCTCCGCCTTAACATCGCCCTCAGCCGCTAGCTGGAAGCGTTGCAGCACTGGCGCGGGGAGACGTCAGCAGGCGGTGCTTAAGCTCATCAGCTTGGGCGACAGGAAGCACAGCGCCCCAGAGGTGAGGGACGCCATATTGCAGCAGACGGAGATGTGGCTGTCGCCGCTGCAGCTAGGACCAGGCATGGTCGTGTGCGATAACGGCCGTAACCTGGTGGCGGCTCTGGAGCTAGCCGAACTCAATCACGTACCATAAAACAATTCCCCACTAGTTCCCCACCTACCGGTAAGAAACAGACAATTATGCCCACAAATACAGT
>ONZH01007213.1:0-17508 GCA_900303285.1 Rhinella marina
CAGACAAAGTGAGGCCCTGACACTCCTCCCAAACCACTGTCCCTGCCTTTTGGGGGAACCCGGCTCCTTAACAGGCCGGCCCCAACCGAAGACTGCAATTACACTGAAGAAAGTGGAACACGAGACAAACAAACAAAACACCAGCAGGAACAACCCTAAACAGGTCAGGAACTGAAGGGGTAAAAGGTAAAGGAACCAAGCAAGGAATAAATAAAGGATAACACAAAAGGTAGGTAACAGTAACAGAAACCAGGGAAAAAGGTACAGAGTCACAGGAATACCAGATAAACACAGAGTAGCTAGCTTAGGCACAAGGCTCTATAGCAGGCACAGATGAATGGCGAATGTGAAACTAAGTAGTGGCTAGAGTCCCAGCCCCAAGGCGTCATAGGAGCAGGGATCCCAGCCACACCCTAGAATGGACCAAAATTACTGGCAGGGACGCCTGCCAGTAAAACTAGCAAAACTAGCCAAACATTTAACCCTATAGGAACCTAACTGTTACAAGAGGATTTTCTGGCTTGCACTCGGGATGAGCGCCGCATAGCGTCAGGACACGGGAACGCCCGCACCCGCCCAACATCCGCTGGAGGGCCGCAGCGTCCCCGAATCCTGACATGCGGCTACTGTGCCACACACTACAGAATTGTTCACTGCACTGTAGTATATATAACAGAGAAAGAACGTACTCTTTAGACTGCGGCTACTGTGCCACACACCACATAATTGTTCACTGGACTGTAGTATATATAACTGCGAGAAAAAAATTATTTTCTAGACTGCGGCTACTGTGCCGCACACTACAGAATTGTTCACTGCACTGTAGTATATATAACTGAGAGAAAAAACGTACTCTTTAGACTGTGGCTACTGTACAGCACACTACAGAATTGTTCACTGCACTGTAGTATATATAACTGAGAGAAAGAACGTACTCTTTAGACTGCGGCTACTGTGCCACACACCACATAATTGTTCACTGGACTGTAGTATATATAACTGCGAGAAAAAACTTATTTTCTAGACTGCGGCTACTGTGCCACACACCACATAATTGTTCACTGCACTGTAGTATATATAACTGAGAGAAAAAACGTACTCTTTAGACTGTGGCTACTGTACAGCACACTACATAATTGTTCACTGCACTGTAGTATATATAACAGAGAAAAAACGTACTCTTTAGACTGCGCCTACTGTACAGCACACTACAGAATTGTTCACTGCCCTGTACTATGTATAACTGAGAGAAAAAACATATTTTCTAGACTGCTGCTACTGTGCCGCACACCACATATTTGTTCACTGCACTGTAGTATATATAAATGAGAGAAAAAACGCACTCTTTAGACTGCGGCTACTGTGCCTCACACTACAGAATTGTTCACTGCACTGTAGTATATATAACTGAGAGAAAAAATGTACTTTTTTAGACTGCGGCTAATGTACAGAACACTACAGATTTGTCACTGCACTGTAGTATATATAACTGAGAGAAAAAACGTACTCTTCAGACTGCGGCTACTGTACTGCACACTACAGAATTGTTCACTGCACTGTAGTATATATAGCTGAGAGAAAAACGTATTCCCTAGAGTGCACTACAGATCCCAGCAAGCCAAGGTACAGCAGCAGCAAAAATGAGTACTGAGAGGACTTTGGGCCATTTCTTTGGGGTCTGTGTGGACCACGTGCTGTCCCCTTTCTGCCACCAGTCGCTGTGCACAGTGTGCAGCCAAGATGGCGGTAGCTGCACTACAAGTCCCAGCCAGCAGCCAGGAGGAGCCAAAAAAAAAGGTGCTTGTAGCCCTTAGAAGGGCTGTTGGGTTCTTTGAGGATGATTCCTGCCTAACCAAAATCTAAATTGAGGCCCTAACACTCTCCCTGACAGACAGCAGCTCTATCCCTAATCTCATCCAGGCGGCATCTGAGGTGAGCAGCGCGGGACCAGATTCTTATATTCCCAGGTCATCTGATCTGGCCAGCCAATCCCTGCTATCGACTTGTAGGGGTTCCACGTGATGCTAGGAGGTACCAAAGACTCTCCTGCATGTTAATTGGCTGAGAAAAAGGCGCCTAAGATGCAGGAAGAGGAAGATGCCATTTCCTCGAGTATCGCGATATGCTTGTCCGAGTGTCGAGCATGTACAAATACCCTAATGCTTGAACGAGCACCAAGCTCGGACGAGCATGTTCGTTCATCTCTACAAGAAATCCAATCCTGGCTTTCCCTGCGACAACTCAAAATCGGAACAATGGTGACCAACAACGAGAAAAACATGGTGTCTACACTGAGACAAGGAGGGCTGTGCCATGCACCCTGCATGGTGCACGTGTTCAATCTGGTTGTCAAGCGGTTCCTAATGTCTTCTACCCATCTGCAAGACATCCTAAAAATGGCCAGGAAACTTTGCATGCACTTCAGCCACTCCTACACCACCAAGCACATCCTCCTTGAGCTACAGCTTCAGAACAGCATCCCCCAACATATGCTGATATGTGACGTTTCCACCCATTGGAATTCCACCCTTCATATGTTGGACCGACTGTACGAACAGAGAAAGGCCAAGAAAGGCCATAAAGGATTTCTTGATGATCCAAGTGGGCAGAGGTACTCCCCTGTGTAACTTCAATGTCAGCCAGTGGCAGCTCATGCGTGACACCTGCCGTTTGCTTGTGCCATTTAAGGAGGCCATTTTATTTGTCAGTCGCCAGGACTACGGGATGAACAACGTCATTCCACTCATTCATATCCTGGAAAAGATGCTGTTAAATCTGGCTGGTCAGGGAACAGGAGATGTGGCGACATGAGGAGGAGCAGGAGCAGGAGCAGCCAGCGGAGCTACGGGGCGATGAGGAAGAGGAGGCAGAGGACCCAGACACACCGTGGCAGTATGCAGTTGAGATGGAGGAAGGGAGTCCCGCCTAGTCACTTTCGCAAATGGCCCAATGCATGCTCACTTGCTTGCGTAGTGACAGCCGTATTGTCACCATTTGGCAGAGGGATGACTACTGGCTCTCCACCCTATTAGACCCTCGCTACCGGTCCAAAATGGGGGCCTTTTTTACACCCACCGAGAGGGAGGACAAACTGAACTACTATAGAGACATCCTATGTAGTCAGTTGGCCGCTGCCTATCTGCGCCATCGTCCTTACTCTTGCAGGTCTGACCGGGGGGGCCCTCTGCGCTCATGTTCCACTGCCATGGCTGCGGGAAGGGGTATGGGTGGCAGTAGCAGTACCAGCTCCGTCAGCAGCAGCAGCCTGAGTCTACAGTTACTGATGAGCCGCTTTCTTCACCCGCATGGTGAAGAAACTACTCACCAGCAGCATCAGTTAGACCTGGAGGATGAACTGAAACAGCAGGTGGTGGCATACTTGGACAGCACCCTGCCACCCGTCATAGAAGATCTGCTGGACTACTGGGCAGCCAAACTAGATTTGTGGCTGCAATCGGCCGAGTTTGCTCTGGAAAAGCTCTCCTGCCCGGCCAGTAGTTTGGCATCAGCGCGGGTGTTTAGTGCGGCGGGGGCCATAGTTACCCCAAGAAGAACACGCCCGTCCATTCAAAATGTGCAGAGACTGACCTTTGTCAAGATGAATCAGGTATAGATCAGCCAGGATTTTCAACCACCAACGCCTGATGCGTCAGATTAGATCATTCATGCTGTTTTTTGACTGTTTCTTCTGGCTACCTGCCTCACCAAATATTCTGATGCTGCCACCCGCCTGATGCCACACATCTGGTTCCAAGTGCTCCTTCTTACACCCAACATCGTCAGCGGGTAGTGTTATTGCCACCCACTTTCCCACACTGTTGTCGTGCCACTCTAAAGTCTGCTCATGCTGCTACTGCCTCCATAATGTCATTGTACCATTCTGTAGTCTGCCCGTGCTGCTGTTGCTGCTACTAGTACTGCCTCCATAATGTCATCGTACCATTCTGTTGCCTCGAAATTTTACTTATTAACATCTGATATTTGCTCACTGGGCCTGTGACTGCAAAATTATACTTACTGACATCTGATATTTGCTCAGTGGGCCTGTGACTGCGAAATTTAACTTACTGACATCTGATATTTGCTCAGTGGGCCTGTGACTGCAAAATTCTACTTACTGATATTTCACATTTGCTCGGTGGGCCTGTGACTGTGACATTCTACCTACTGATATTTCACATTTGCTCGGTGGGCCTGTGACTGCGAAAGTCTACTTACTGATATTTCACATTTGCCCGGTGGGCCTGTGACTGCGAAATTCTACTTACTGATATTTCATATTTGCTCGGTGGGCCTGTGACTGCGAAATTCTACTGACTGACATTTTCAATCTTGTCAGGCCACTCTGTGGTTGCTGCCACTTCCACACTCTGTCGTTGTGCCACTGTGTGGCCTCATAATGCTACAGCTACTGCCACTGCCTCCTCTACACTGTCGTCATGCCACTCTGTCAGACCTTCTACAGTCACAGGCTGTCAAACTTGACAACGGTTGACACTTGGTCTATATCAATTCCTCCGGCACAGACATTAGTGGTCATGCGAACTTCTCCCTTCCCATCTCTGTCGTCATGCCACTTTGGCTTCGTAATTCTGCTACTACGGTTTCTGCCACTTCCACACTCTGTCGTTCTGCCACTGTTTGACCTCGTAATTCAGCTACTACAGCTGCTGCCACTTGCCCACTCTGTCATTGTGCCACTGTGTGACCTCGTAATTCTGCTACTACAGTTGCTGCCACTTGCCCACTCTATCATTGTGCCACTCTGGGACCTCATAATTCTGCTCCTACAGCTGCTGCCACTTGCCCACTCTGTCATTGTGCCACTCTGTGGCCTCCTGATGCTGCTGACTCTTCTACACTGTCGTCGCGCCACTATGTCAGACCTTCTTCAGTCGCAGGCTGGTCAAACTTGACAACGGTTAACACTTGTTTTACATCAATTCCTTGTGCACATACATTAATGGTGATGAGAACTTTTCCCTTCCCATCTCTGTTGTCGTGGCACTCTGGCTTCATAATTCTACTACTGCTGCCACTTCCAAACTCTATCATTGTGCCACTCTGTGACCTCAACATTCTACTAATACTGCTGCTGCCACTTCCAAACTCTGTCATTGTGCCACTCTGTGACCTCGAAATTCTACTACTACTTCTGCTGCTGCCACTTCCAAACTGTCGTCTTGCCACTCTGTGACCTCGAAATTCTACCACTACTGCTGCCACTTCCAAACTTTGTCGTTGTGCCACTCTATGGCCTCCTGATGCTACAGCTACTGCAACTGCCTCCTCAACACTGTCGTCGTGCCACTCTGTCAGACCTTCTACAGTCACAGTCAGGTCAAACTTGACAATGGTTGACACTTGTTCTACGTCAATTCCTCATGCACATACATTAGTGGTGATGAGAACTTTTCCTTTTCCATCTCTGTCGTTGACCTGTAAGGCTGAGTTCAGATTTTTGTTATTTGGTCAGTTTTGGCCTCATAATTGCCAAATTACGTAAAGTGTGCAACGATTCTAAGAGTGACGCCCGTTATCTGCGTGTCATACCGGCTCAGAGTATTTTTTCACTACCACAGCAGACTCCCTATGCATGTTACTGCAAGGCACAGTTTTCTACACCACTATACAGGCTCTCTGCAGGCCGGAAGTAGCCGTTTAACGCAATTCGCCACAAATTTATTCGGATCAAATCGAATCGTTTTGGAAAATTCGGCAAACCAACCAAATCGAATTTTTGAAAAATTTGCTCATCTCTAATAGACAACCAACAATACTATATTGCATATATTCAAAACACAACAAAATGAATATCAATTAAAACAATCCGCAAGATACATATTCAATGAAAGACACTTAGGTCATTCTGATCATTCAGACCTAAAGGGCCCATAACATTGGCCCGAATAACCCAACTGGCTTCTTTTTGTAATACTAGTCTATCACCCCCTTGAGATGGAATCGGAACTGTTTCTATACCTTAAAACGTTAGCACTCTGGGGTCGCTCCCATGTGCCTCTCTAACATGTGTAATTAGGCGGGGACTGCCCCTTTCGGAGCTTATGGAACCCAACTGCCCCCTTACCCTTTCAAATAAACTCCTTGGTTTTACCAATATAAAACTCTCCACAGGGGCACATTATCAAGTATACCAAATATTAGCTTCTACATGTCATCAAACTACCGTATCACCTCGATACGGAATTCCTCCAAATTTTAGCCATCTCTATTGGGGGTTATTCATAGAGAAATAACAGTTTCCACTACGGTTTCCCTTTGGTACATAATTCTTAAGCCACATTTCCGGCTTTATCTCAATAAACCTGTTCCTTACCAGTTTATTCTTTATGAATATGTCTAAATGGCTTAAATTTGTCAAAATTTCAACATATAGTCCTATGAATAATATCTGCCCTAGGGCTATATTTAAATGATAATGTAAACCGTCTCTGTTTTCCTTCCCGCTTCTCAATTAATCTTCTATCAAGGTGGCTGCGGAGGCCTCTTTGCACTCAAATGGATAAGGTGAGTATTATAGTGCTTGAAAAGCACTATATTGTTATTCCTCCATTTCTTTCTTCTTCTTCTTCTTCTTCTCCCTAAATTTCTGCAATTAATACAGCCCGAACTGCTGACTCCGTTCAAAGTGCGTTTCGAAGCCCTCGGTGACAGGTGAACTATGTATTTTTGGAGTCGATCGGATTTGTCGTTTTTAAGATATCACAGGTTAAAACCCAAAAAATTTCCATAGGAAGGGAGAGCCTTAGAGTGCGGGCCAATCACAGTGAATATGCAAATAGGCAGCACCATATATGGCACAGCATAGACACAGTGGAGAAGGCTTAGAGATATATAGAGATAATATAGAGGGGAGATTCCCCACACCTGAGGCTAAGGGGGCATTCACATGTCCGTTGTAAGGAGCCGTGATCACGGGCCTCGGGGACGCGCACTGGCAGAAGAGGGGTTAATCCGCCATTTTGGATTCTGTTAAACTGTTAAACTTCAAGGAGCTTTCCAGAGTGACTCTTAAAGGGGAAGCCGCTCTTAAAGGGGCAGTCGCTCTTAAAGGGGCAGTCACTCTTAAAGGGGCAGTCGCTTTTAAAGGGATAGGTGCTCTTAAAGGGGCAGCACTCTTAAAGGGGCAGCACTCTTAAAGGGGCAGCCACTTTTAAAGGGGCAGTTACCCTTAAAGGGATAGTTACTCTTAAAGAGACAGTCACTCTTAAAGGGGCATGACTCTTAAAGGGACAGTTACTCATAAAGGAGAAGACACTCTTAAAGGAGCAGACACTCTTAAAGGAGCAGTCACTATTAAATGGGCAGCACTCTTAAAGGGCTAGCACTCTTAAAGGGATAGTTACTCTTAAAGGAGCAGACACTCTTAAAGGGGCAGTCACACAAGTGTACTCTGGAAGTCACTGTTAAAGGTGCGCCCTTTTCAAGCACTATGTATTTTCTCCTGGAAATGCACATCTAGTTATAGTGCTTGAAAATCACTATATTGTTATTCCTCCGTTTCTTTCTTCTTTTTCTTCCTAAATTTCTGCAATTAATACAGCCCAAACCGCTTGGCGTACAGACTCTGATCAAAGTGCGTTTCGAAGCCCTCGATGGTGACAGGTGTGCTATGTATTTTTGGAGTTGATCGGATTTGTCATTTTTAAGATATCACAGGTTAAAACCCAAAAAATTCTCCATAGGAATGAATGGAGAGCCTTAGAGTGCGGGCCAATCAGCCAATCACAGTGAATATGCAAATAGGCAGCACAATATATGGCACAGCATACACACAGTGGAGAAGGCTTACAGATATATAGAGATAATATAGAGGAGGTCCCCCAGACCTGAGGCTAAGGGTTGCATAGGAATGAATGGAGAAGCTACACTTGAGACCAATCAACCAATCATAGCTCAATATACAAATAGGCAGCACCATATATGGCACAGCATACACACAGTGGAGAAGGCTTAGAGATATATAGAGATAATATAGAGGGGAGATTCCTCAGACCTGAGGTTAAGGGGGCATTCACATGTCCGTTGTAAGGAGCCATGATCATGGGCCTCGGGGACGCACACACTGGCAGAAGAAGGGGTTAATCCGCCATTTTGGATTCTGTTAAACTGTTAAACTTCAAGGGGCTTTCCAGAGTGACTCTTAAAGGGGCAGCCGCTCTTAAAGGGACAGGCGCTCTTAAAGGGACAGGCGCTCTTAAAGGGATAGGCGCGCTTAAAGGGATAGGTGCTCTTAAAGGGATAGGCACTCTTAAAGGGATAGGCGCTCTTAAAGGGGCATCAGCTCTTAAAGGGATAGTCACTCTTAAAGGGACAGACACTCTTAAAGGAGCAGACACTCTTAAAAGGACAGCCAATTTTAAAGGGGCAGTTACCCTTAAAGGGATAGTTACTCTTAAAGGGGCAGTCACTCTTAAAGGGGCAGACACTCGTAAAGGGGCAGTCACTCTTAAAGGGATAGTCACTCTTAAAGGGACAGTTACTTATAAAAGAGCAGACACTCAAAGGAGCAGACACTCTTAAAGGGGCAGTTACCCTTAAAGGGGCAGTCACTCTTAAAGGGACAGTCACTCTTAAAGGGATAGTCACTCTTAAAGGGACAGTCACTCTTTAAAAGGCAGTTCCTCTTAAGGGGTAGCCACTCTTAAAGGGGCAGCCACTCTTAAAGGGATAGTCACTCTTAAAGGGATAGTCACTCTTAAAGGGACAGTCACTCTTAAAGGGGCAATATTCTTGTTTTGTGGCACTCTGCTTCAGGCTGTCATAGGGTTCCCACTTAATTTTGAAATTGTATGTTTCTTTTTATTTATGGCAATGACCCTGTTAACGTTTTCGGCCTATCCAGGCCTTCATCAGACACTGTAACAGCCACAAAGTATACATAATCAAAACGATGTACAGCACATCCAAAAAAGGATGATAACATACGTTTCAACCGTTATATCCAAAACAAGTAACAAAAAACAAAAAGCAAAGAACAAAAAAACATTCAACAAATAAATGTAAATGTATATTATCCCCTTCTGGGTCACCATATATATTCTCTTTAGCCAAAAAAGGAACATGAGTATCCAATCATCTCATAAGAATTCGATACACAGCTGAATAATGTGAACATGAGTATATAGCCAAATAACATAAACCTTATGTATATAAGTTCAGTTTGTTAATACAGAGCAAAGTCAAGAGACAACATTATTGTATGGGATAATATTAACAGGATCTCCCCTTGGACCATATCTATGGACAGGTTAAGTAGTATACACTATATACTAGATAATAGATAATATGGTCAGCATTAAATCTGGTATAAAGCCGTCTAGGATTATAGGTCATCTTTGTCTGGACTCACTCTTAAAAGGGCAGTAACTCTTAAAGGGGCAGTCACATAGGTGTACTCTGAAAGTCACTGTTAAAGGTGCGCCCTGTTCAAGCACTATGTATTTTCTTCTGAAAATGCAAATCTAGTTATTATTATTATCATTATTATTATTATTTTCCCTGGTTAAATCCTGAAAGCCCTAATTTTTTATGTCGGTAATCAGCGATGAACGCGGCTTTTGAAATTCTGTGAACCAACTCAATCGAAGTTTTCTAAACTTCACTCATTTCTAATCTCCTGTATATCATTTTTTTCTCCACAGTGCCGACAGACAAAACCACTTCTGTGTGCAAGATCTGCAGGATGAAAATAAATGGTGGGAATTCACACACAAACATAAGCATAACAGGTCTATTGCAGCACATGAGGCGGCATCACCAGCAGTAGCGGGCCTAAGGTGTTTTGTACCTGGGGCGGGTCCTTTCTTTGGCATCCCCCCATACTTTAAAACAGTTGTTATGCCTTCATTTTTCTCCCTCACAGTAGTTGTGCCCCCCTTGTGCCCCTCATAATAGTAATACCCTCATTGCGCCCCCTCACAGTAGATATGCTCTTATTGAGCCCCTTAACAGTAGTTATGCCCTCAATGCACCCCTTTCCAGTAGTTGGTATGAATAAAAACTGCAGATCATCATGCAAAAGATAAGCTCTCATATAGCTCTGTAGATGTAACTATTAGTGTTGAGCGAATCGAAGCATCTGAAGTGGAATTCGGTCTGAAGTTTTAGGAAAACTTTGATTTGCAACAAAGCTGAATTTCCTTGTGCTCTGTGGTAACGTATCAGTTTTTCCTAAAATAGAATTTGTACGTGTCACAGCGTGAAATAAAAAGCACAGGAATGCATTATAACCCATGATGCCAGCCAATCCGACCTTATGGAGGGGTCCACATGGATTATGGTCATTCCTGTTGTGGATCCCTCAATACACACTCCGGCTTCTCCGATCCCCATCAGGGAGAGCCAGAGCGCACCTGCTTGACCACAGCATCTGAAGGGTTAAAAATCTGTTAATGTCATTACTGTGGTTGGGGACATTTGTGCTGGGTGTCTGATATTTAAAACAGCAGACACCCAGTGGCATTTTCAAATGCCCGGCTGCCAACATAAATTTACTGTCGGCAGTCGGGAAAGGATTAACTTCCAAGCCTTCACACTGAGATTGGGCCACCAAGTGGGAATAATTAGGCAGAGTGGTCTGGGTACACCTGATTTATAGTGATTTGTGACCAATTAATTTGCAATGAATCGAATTTCTTGCTGAACTTTGGTGAATCGGCTAAATCAATTTTTTTCAAACTTCACTCATCTCTAGTAACTATAGACAAAAGCTATTAGGGTCAGAGTATGGCCATAAAAATAAGTTTCTTTACCTTTTCCAGTATTAAAACACAAGAAAAACTATGTAAAACTATGTAAATGAAAAACTATGTAAATGCAGTACTGTTGTAATAGTACTGAGAATGAAAGTAACAGGTCACTGTCACTGCACTGGGAACACCGTAAAAATAAAACCTATATGTAATATTAAATAGTGCCATTAGAAAATACAACTTGTCCCGCAAAAAACAGACCCTCAAAAGGCTATGTTAATGGAAAAGTATAAAAGTTATGGATTCAGGAAGAAGGGAGCAAAAAACAGAAACTCAAAAAGTACCGTAATTTTCAGACTATAAGATGCACTGGACTATAGAATGCACCTAGGATTTGGACGAGGAAAATAAGAAAAAAAATTCCATCAGACCTCAGAGCAGACCCCCAAGTCAATTTCACATTCTTTATGAGACATCAGATCAGACTCTCATCAGACTCGCAATCCTCATCAGACCTCCATTCTTCATCACATCTCAGATCAGCCCTTCATCGACCCCCCCCCAGCCCCATCAGATCAGACCCAATCAGCCTCAGATTGGACCCCCCATTCCAGACCCCCTGCAGATCCAGGACTCACCGCTCCCCATATTGCTTCTTCTGAGTCCCGATGTTTACTGTGATCTGATGGCATACATCATCAGGTCATATCATAATGCACGGTCAGGAGACCCGGAAGAAGATCAGGGTGGGTGTATACAGCCAACTCAGAACTGCCCTCACCTTCCCCTGCCTCCTGCATGCTGATGAGCGCTTCCATTAAGGAATAGTTAATTAGCTTTAGGACTACGGAGAGCTTTCGGAAGACACAATGCCACTTATGACCCACTTTGGGGAGAAAAAAGTGCATCTTATAGTCCTAAAAATATGATTCATCCCCATGCATATGTGCTGCTGTGCAGGATGTCCAGGAAAGAATTATTTTGTTATCCTATTCTTTTCTGTAGGCCAAATAGCTGCACATAATTACCTTTCCAATAAAGATCTGTTGTTATTGATACTCTTAAGAACACACAAAGGGAAGGAGCTAAAATCTCTTTGATAGGATTTGATAAATTTATTTTAACTCTTCCTGTTACCAGTATGTACATTAATCTCTATGTTTATGTGCTGTTTGGACCACAAGAAAGAAGAATAACATACACAGTGCAACCACTATTCAAAAAAAGGTGGGATTCTGTGTGAAGTGTAAATAAATATAAATACAATACAGAATGCAATTATTTGGAAATTTTCCATCTACAGTGCCCGCCCCTTTAACAGTGACCTCCACAGCAGCCTGCCCCTTTAAGGGGTTGTCTGAGTTATGAAAAAAAAATGTAGTACTGTAAATCTGAAGGGCAGCAATATATAACTAAGTTAAGCAAGTTTTAGGCAAAAAAATCTATATTTCCTCATTCCCTGGTTCTCTTCTGGCCTTTGTTTACCTGCAGTAATAACAATCTCTGCCCCTCCCCCTTCCTGCTATGCAAAGGGAGTGAATACAAGAGCTGGTCTGAGTGACATGTCTGCTGGAATACTGTATGTGTAGGACTACAAGTCCCAGCTGTACAATGACACTGCTGATACACACAGGGTCTTCCCCCTACCTCTTCTTGTACAATACAATACTTTGCATCTCCTCCAGATCAGCTCCAGTATCAGCTGTGTGTCTGTAGGGTGAGGAGGGCAGATCCTGTGTCTCTTTACATCTGCAGCTGCTGTTGTAAAGACTTCAGTGTGTTCTGGCTGAAGGGGTTAATGTTTTATCTGAAAGAATCCAGGGAGAGCAGATAGCAGGAGCCCAGCAGTGCAGGGGGGCGTGGACAGCACAGTGACGTCTCGTGTACAGGCTCTGTGCACAAATGCAAGATTAGCAGAGAGGCAAGCTGACATCACAGGTCATGTGACCCTCATTGAAACCTGAGAAACCAGCAGCTTTAGAAGCAGAAAGTGCATGGAAAAGCTGTTGTATTTGACTAGTTAGAAACATACAAAAGACAAAAAAATAACTCGGACAACCCCTTTAACAGTAACATCCACAGCGCCCTCCCCTTTAACTGTGACCTCCACAGCAGCTAGGGTGGACATTGTCTTCACCCCAGAAATCCAGACCTCACCAGCCATGCCCCCAAACCTGAAGCCACGCCCCTGGTCCCCATGAAGCCACACCCTCAAACACAAGGCCACAGAGGAAAAGCTGTCTGAGTGTGAGCTACTGAAAGGGTGGACATTCCTGCATCCTCCCAGGCACTGAGCCGGACAGAGGACAAGGAGCCAGAAAACCAGACTGTCCGGCCTAAAACCGGACATCTGGCCACCCTAACATCAGTCTGCCCCTAGGGAGGTCAGAGGTCCGGTTTTAGGCTGGACAGTCTGGCTTTCAGACTCCCTGTCCTCCCTCAGGCGCAGGGCCTGGACAGACACAGGGATGTCCTTTTGAACAGCTCACTCTCAGACAGCAGCACTGTGCAGTCTGAGCATGAGCTGCAGGGAGAAAGTCATCCTCCTCCCACCCATGCAGCTGACAGAAGTTGATTTTTACCTTAATTTTTTCAATCCTCGTCGGCTGCGGAGTGGAAGAGGGGCGGGGCGTGGCTTAGCGGGACCTGGGAGTGGGGCTTTTAAGTCCTTCTATTGAGGGTGACCTGAATTACAGGTCGATGCCATGGTAATTTATGAGGAAACACAGTTGGTAGCAGTGGAAGAAAACATCTTTTATTACTACTGAATGGTAAATATGTGATATTTACATTATATTAGGTAATGATTGATGATGAATTAGTTTAAAACATAAGGTATATTTATGGTAACCGGAATACCCCTTTAACAGTGTTATCCACAGTGCTCTGCCCCTTTAAAGAAGACCTACAGCAGTGAAGGAAAATGGCTGGGCTGTTAAGGAAACCTGGTGTGTGGGGAGACTAACGGCCTGCGAGCTTCTATTGGCTGATGAGGGTCATGTGACCAGGCTTCTATTGGCTAATGCATTTGTTGGGAATATCTCAGGAACATAACGAGACCTGAGAGCTGAGACCCGTTCCAAATCCTTCCCGGACACCTGATGTACCTGTGTGCCAAATTTCGTGATTGTAGTTGCAACGGTGCGGATTCCTTTAGCGGACATACACACACTCAGCTTTATATATTAGATAAATCATAGAACGCACATCAGATGTTGGAACGCTCATTAGGTTTCATCAAACATATTTACTTATTTAGAAATTGATGGCAGCAATATATCAGTTCAGATACGGCAACAAAAGGCTGGAAAACTAGGTGGTACTAATAAAAAAAACTGCTGCGTTCACACTTCAGTTATTTGATCAGTTATTTCCATCAGTTATTGTGATCCAAAACCAGTAGTGAAGCCTACTCAGAGATAAGGTATAATGGAAGGATCTACTCCTGTTCTGTGTTTAGACCCACACCTGGTTTTGGCTCACAATAACTGATGGAAATAACTTATCAAATAACTGAAGTGTGAATGCAGACTAAGTCACATGATTGGGAAAAAAAGTGCATGTGAGAGAGGCAGAGTCTCTTAGAAGCAAAGATTGGCAGAGGTTCACCAATCTACGAAAAATAGCTCCTAAAAATTGTGGAACAATTTCCGAAAAATGTCCCTTAAAGTAAAATTTGCGAAGACTTAGAATATTCTACCATCTATAGTACATAATATTATCAAAAGCAGAGTTGCCCACCAGAATTTTTCTTTTTTCTGGATAACTTATCCCAAAATCACGGACAGCCAACATTTTTTTATGGACAAATCGGAAAATCATAATAAATTATAGAGATTATAAGTAATCTAATATATAAAGCTGAGTGTATGTGTGTGTGTGTGTGTGTGTGTGTGTGTGTATGTCCGCTAAAGGAATCCGCACTGCTGCAGCTACAATCACAAAATTTGGCACACATGTACATCAGGTGTCCGGGAAGGTTTTAGAACAGTTTTCAACTCTCCAGGACGTACCGTTCCTGAGATATTACCAAAAAATGCATTAGCCAATAGTAGCCTGGTCACATGACCCTTATCAGCCAATAGAAGCTCACAGGCACACATCAGGTTTCTATGACAACCTAGCCAGTTCACTGCTTTAGGTCTGCATTAAAGAGGCAGAGCACTGTGGATAACAATGGTAAATGGGTATTCCCAGTTACCATAACTATAACTTATGTTTTAGACTAACTCATCATCAATCATTACCTCATATAATGTAAATTTTACATATTTACTGTTCAGTAGTAATAAAAGATGTTTTCTTCCCCTGCTACCCACCTTCCTCCTAAATCAGGCATCGACCTGTAATTCCGGCCACCGTCAAAAGAAGGACTTAAAAGCACCACCCCCAGATCCCCCTGACTCAGTTAGGCCACGCCCCTTCCATGCTGCATTTGACCGGGATTAAAAATATTGGTAAAAATCACCTTCTGTCAGCTGCAGGGGTGGGGGAAGGGTGACTTTCTCCCTGCAGCTCATTGCTCAGACTGCACAGTGCTGCTGCTGAGAGTGCTGCTGCTGTGTCCATCCAGGCCCTGCGCATGACAGAGGACAGGGAGTCTGAAAGCCAGACCGTCCAGCCTAAAACAAGACCTCTGGCCACCCTAGGGGCAGGCTGATGTTAGGGTGGCCAGATGTCCGGCTTTAGTCTGGACAGTCCAGTTTTCTGGCTACCTGTTCTCCGTCCGACGCAGTGCCTGGACAGACACAGGGATGTCCACCCTTTCAGTAGCTCACACTCAGACAGCTTCTCCTCCATGTCTTCATGGAGCCGGAGGGGGGCGTGGCCTCATGTTTAGTGATGTGTCTTCATGGGAACTGGGGGCGCTGTTTCACGTTTGGGGGAATGGCCGGTGAGGTCTGGCTTTCTGGGGTGAAGACAGTGGCCACTCTAGCTGCTGTGGAGGTCACAGTTAAAGGGGCTGGCTTCTTTAGAGGTCACTGTTAAAGGGGCAGGCTGTTATAGAGGTCACTGTTGAAGGGGCAGGCTGCTGTAGAGATCACTGTTAAAGGGGCGGGTTGCTGTGGAGGTCACTGTTTAAGGGGCGGGCAGCTGTAGAGGTCACTGTTAAAGGGACGGGCTGCTGTAGAGGTCATTGTTAAAGGGGCGGGCCGCTGTAGAGGTCACTGTTAAAGGGGTGGGTCGCTGTAGAGGTCACTGTTAAAGGGGCGGGCCGCTGTAGAGGTCACTGTTAAAGGGGCAGGCACTGTAGAGGGCACTCTCGATATCTTTTAACGACACACACACACAAACAGTAAAAGAAATAAATTAAATATACCCGGGCAAAGCCGGGTCCTTCAGCTAGTAGATGTATATAGCTCAGTATACTGATCAGAGTTCATTACCAATATTTACTGTGAGCTGTAAAATGATAAAAATTACCACCAAAGTAATGTAGACCAGTCCCAACAGCCTCAAAAAATCATGGACACGTCTATTTTTTTGCACGGACACAGGAAAAAAGTCACCTATTTTTATGGACTGTCTAGAAATTTCTGGATGGTTGGCAACCCTGATCAAAAGATTCTGAGAATCTGAAGAAATTCATATTCGCAGGCGACAAGGCCAAGATTGGATGCTCATAATTTACAGACTCAAATGCGGCACTGTATTTAAAACAGGCATTATTCGGTTCTGTAAATCACTGCATGGGCTCAGGACCACGTCTAAAAATCATTCGGCATGCAATACGCATATATTGCATACATTAAACAAATCCTTCTGACGGATGGTCTTTTTTTTTCTGTGCAATGATTGCCATATATTTTGACCTGTGCCATTGTTCACTACAATTCTATGTGCCATATACTATTAATTAGATATACTTGTTGTCAGTATACAGTGCTAGTCTAGTATTATATACAGTGCCTTGCGAAAGTATTCGCCCCCCTGGAACTTTTCAACCTTTTGCCACATTTCAGACTTCAAAAAAAAGATATAACATTTTAAGTTTATTATTGCCCATTCTTCCTTGCAAAACAGCTCGAGCTCCTTGAGGTTGGATGGAGAACGTTTGTGAACAGCAGTTTTCAGCTCTTTCCACATATTCTCAATTGGATTAAGGTCTGGACTTTGACTTGGCCATTCTAAGACCTGGATACGTTTATTTTTGAACCATTCCATTGTAGATTTTGCTTGGGATGTTTGGGATCATTGTCTTGTTGGAAGATAAATCTCTGTCCTAGTCTCAGGTCTTTTGCAGACTCCAACAGGTTTTTATCCAGAATGGTCCTGTATTTGGCTCCATCCATCTTCCCATCAATTTTAACCATCTTCCCTGTCCCTGCTGATGAAAAGCAGGCCCAAAACATGATGCTGCCACCACCATGTTTGACAGTGGGGATGGTATGTTCAGGGTGTTGCTTTTACGCCAAACATATCGTTTTGCATTGTTTCCAAAAAGTTCGATTTTGGTTTCATCTGACCAGAGCACCTTCTTCCACATGTTTGGTGTGTCTCCCAGGTGGCTTGTGGCAAACTGTAAACAAGACTTTTTATGGATATTTTTGAGAAATGGCTTTCTTCTTGCCACTCTTCCATAAAGGCCAGATTTGTGAAGTGTTCGACTGATTGTTGTCCTATGGACAGACTCTCCCACCTCAGCTGTAGATCTCTGCAGTTAATCCAGAGTGATCATGGGCCTCTTGGGGCAATCTCTGATTAGTCTTCTCCTTGCTTGAGATGAAAGTTTAGAGGGACGGCCTGGTCTTGGTAGATTTGCAGTGGTCTGATACTCCCTTCCATTTCAATA